>PVLD010002835.1:0-155724 GCA_004027595.1 Dinomys branickii
TCCTTTTATATCGTTTGTGAGATCTCCTGCTGTTTCACACACTCCTATAATTCGAATATTGTTACGTTTTGCCTCATCTTGCAGCTGTTGGATTGACTTTTCTTGTGTCTTTGATGATATCATGAGATTCTTCCTTTCACGCTCATAAGCTGCCATGCTGTCTTCAAGTTCTGAAATTCTTTCTTCAGTTTCATTTAAATGGTTTTTCATGCTTTCAGTGTTAGTTTTCAAAACCTGGCATTCTCTTTGGACCTGTTTCATTATTGGTACTTCATTCTTAAATTGCTCTTGTAACGTTTCCATTTGTTTCCTATTTTCTTCTAGTATTTTGTCTATTTCTTGTCTGTGTGAATGGAACATTTCTTCCATCATTGTTTTCAGCTCGTTTTTTGTCTGAGAAATCATTGCGGGTATTTGGGTTATTTCTGCTTTGAGCTCTTTCATGGCCTTTTGGAGTTGTTTTATTTCGGATGCAATCGTTTCATAACTTGAAGTTATGAGGCTTCCTGGTTCCCCTGTATCTTCACATTCAAAACTTGTTCTGGGTGGGGTTGAGTTTTGAGACTGCGTTTTGTTCCTCTGTTTTCCCATTTTTGGGTATCAGATTCAAAATGTGGAGCTATAAATTCCACAGACAGTTCAGCCGGCAAAGGTCTGCTGCAGAGGCTGCTCCAATGGTTACTTCTCTTTGGGAGAATGTCCCTTAAGCTGTCTGCTGAGATTTCCGCTTCTACTCCCTACTCCAAGACCTGGCCGGGGCAAATAAACAGCTCGCCACCCCAGGATTCTTGCAGATAGGCCACTCAGGTGTTCCTCCCTGGGTGGAGCTCCTTCCCCTCTCACAAAACCCATTGGGGTGCCTAAGTAGGTCTTCCCACCCGGGAGATCCCGCAGTCCTTAAAGCTGCTTTGATGTCTCTCGCTGGGCTGAGCTTCTTCCCAATTCAGGAAAAACCGGTTAGAGCACGCACTTAACTCACCCTGTGATCATGCAGACAGGAGTGCCGTTCAGATGTTTTTCCCTGGATGGAGATTTTCCCCGACTCAGAAATCCCGCCGGCCGGTCGCTGTTGCTCCAGTTTGTGCAGCACTAGCTGCGGGGGTGGGGTTCTGAGGGGGATCCTGGAGCGCTGCCTGGTTTGGCACAGTTTGTCCTAGTAGTGCGTTCTCTGTCAGGTTCAGGAGCTGAAGCCGTTCTTCCCTCCGCACTCGCTCTCTCGGCTGGTCGTCTTCTTCCCAGAAGTCCTCATTTCTGTCTTCATATTGCTATATTTCATTGTTTGGGTGGTAATCCTCTGGGAGGCTCTCTCTCTGCTGCCTACCCGGTCGCCATCTTCCTGGAAGTCCCCTATATGTATTTCTTATATGTGACACAGTAAGCATGTATAAGCATATTTAAAATTTACAAATTAAGACTCATGAGTTCTACATTTCCAAATACAGTATCAGAATAAGTTGAGAACACCTACCATGTGGAAATGAAGTGTACCTTTTTAACCAAGGCAAATTTATGGCATACCTCTAAGAAGATATAAATCAATCTTTGGGGCTGCTTTGGGTAATCATTGTCAAAAATAAAATAACTTATTCTAAAAATAAAACAACTGATTCAATTCCTTTTATGCATGTTGTTATTCCTGAAATATTTATGTCTTTTTTAAAAATTAAAACACAATGGCTATATATACCTATGGGGAGCAATGTAGTATTTTGATAGATGCATACAGTGAGTTCTGATAAATCTGAGTGGTTATCCCCCATGATCTCAAAACATATTTGCTCTGCAAGAGAATATTCAACATCTTTTCCCCTGGCCAGTTCGCAACACGTGCAGATCACTTGTAAGCAGCCGTCCTCCTGGGCAGCAGCACGTGGTACTTACTACTTGTAACTCCCTCGCTGCTCAAGAGCTTCCCACGGTGCCTTGCAGGCCCTTTCCCCGCCTTTGGCAATCCATCTTGTACTCAACACTGCTATGAGATTAACAGGTGGGCAAAGTCATGTAGCGTCCATCTTTCTAAGTTTGGGTCCCTTCATTCAGCATCGTGTGTGCGGCTCATTGTGTTGCCACAAGTCCCAGGATCTCATGCTTCTCTGTGGCAGAATTGTATTGTCTTATGAGTGCGCATACCAGATTTTCTTTAGCTGTTTCCTGCTGATCAACCCTTACACTGATTCCCTGTGTTGACAACTGTGACTAGCGCTCTGATAAAAGCAGCAGTGCAGATGTGTCTGTGACATACTGGTTTCATTTCCTGTGTTCACACACCCAGTAACAGAATTGCTGAGTCACATTTTCATTTTATTTTCAGCTTTTCCAGGAAAATTTCATATTGTCTTACCAAATGGCCCTGTTAATTTCTGTTGTTGCCAGCACTGTAGGAGGTTTTCCCTTTCTCCACACCCTTGCTAGTGTTTGTTAGTCTTTACCTTTTTGTTAATAATAGTTCTGACTGTGGTGAGAAGACGCCTCATGGGGCTTTTGAGCTTCATTTCCATGACAATAAGTGACACTGAGCATTTGATGTACCCATTGAGCATTTGTATGTCCCTTTTGTTGAGAAATACATTTTTTATTTTTTTTATTGATTTGACAATTTAGGTAGTGTAGAAAAATCTCACCGTTTTAGTACTTCAGTTCAACTATGCTAAGCATTTCATGGGTAAAGGAAAATGAAACTTTCTCTTCTCTCGGGCAGAGTATAAGCCCATTTCTGTGATCCTAGTGATGTGACATGAGGGTACTTGGCTGCAAGTGGCCATACACATTTGTGCACAGGGCTGTGCTATGAGCTCCAGAGAGGTCACAGGTCAATCAGAATACATCACCAACAGAAAGCCAGGGGAATGAGATCAAAACTCCATTTCTACGAGGGTGCCTTTCAGAAATACTCACATACAGGCATAAAATATTTTTTTGTTTATTACTTGTAAAAGTGAGGACAAGAAGAAAATCCAAATGGCCCTTAATGGCCAATGAGCAAATAAATTATATGATACACACACACACACACATGCACGTCTGCATGCACGCACACATGCCATAGGCTATGATGCAGACGTTAACAAGCATAAAGATGTTTCTAATCTGAGCCTGGCATGGTGGTGCACACCTATAATTCCAACACTCTGAGAAGCTGAGACTGGAGGATCTCAAGTTCTAGCTCAACCTAAACAACTTAGTAAGAACCTAAGATAAGTAAATAAATGAAAATAAAGGGCTAGGGATGTAGTTTAGTAGTTCTCTGCAAATTCCCTGTTAACACCATCATTGGTAACACACACACACACACACACACACACACACACACACACAGAGGAATGATGCTGTATGAACTAAAATAGTTGGACACAGAGGGATACACAAGAAATGATTGTGAATCAGAGGATTTTAAGATACTTATAATAATATGTGCATATCTATGTATAAGTGTGTAAGAGATACGTTGTTAATAACATACATAATTAATTTGAAGGACAATTACTACATATTTTGTTATGTTCCTGTATTGTCTAAGATTTTGAAATTAATATATATTGCTTATCTAATTTGAAGCTAACTATAATAATTAACGGTTTATAGCCAAGCAGGAAAATAATTTCACAGAACTGGAAAATTTTTTTCCAAGAGTTACATGAAGTATGAGGGATGATGACGTTGTGAGATTAAGTCACTCTCATCCCCACCCTGCTGAAACGCTGTCCACCCTCCTGAAGAGGTAGGAACCCCTGCGCCACTAGGTTCTGTGCCTCGTGGTGCATGTATGTACACATCATGTGATCACACCATCTATTACTGCAAAGCACACACGGCTCTCAAATTTCACTGTAGGCATCCAACTGGCAGTTTAAGAAACTCAAGATCATGGACAGCCCTTTCAAAGACAACATTCATAACTTTTGATAAGATTCAGAAACAATATAGAAAGATTCACATTGTGATGTAGAAACTGTACTTTTATGATTTTTGTTAATATTTCAGCAGCTGCCTCACAGCGCTCCTTAAACTGGCTGGAATAGTTTTGCTGACAAGCTATTGCCAAGCCTAACCTTTCCTCATACTGGTATGTATGCGCTTTAAGACAACCAGGATAAAATATGTTGAATTATTTAAGAGAGACATGTAACAAGGTCTTCAAGTCTCTTTAAAAAGATAGAAACAGAGAGTGCTCATTTGACATAAGGTAAGTAACTGGTGCGTGCAGGTAATGGAGTGGTAGGCGTTTATTGTGCTATCCGTCAACTTCTGTGTAGGCAGAAGCTTTTTCCTAATAAACGACAGGAACAAAATATTTGGTGGGAATGGAAAGCATTCCCTAACTCTGTCTACTTTTAAAGACAGGACTTGACATGAAAGCACTCTCATTAATATAAAGGAATTTGGAAACAAAACAAATGCATGTGCTCCCTCATTACAGCTTAGTAGACAAATATTGGTTTAAGTTCTTTCCCTTTTAGAGTTCCTAATATTAGAGCATTGTTTTGTGTAATCTTATCACATTTTTCTGAAACACAAATTAGGGCAATTTATCTGAACAGGGGAAAGTCAGAACAATCCTTGAACTTGCAAACTTTCAGGAAAATGGTATGAGAAGTTCTCACTGGAAACCAGGAGGGGCCCTATAATGCCAGAGAAAAGAAACCGAAGGTGGGAAAGGCAGCTCAGAAGTGCGTTGCTTGGCCCTGGGACTTGGAAGTTCACTGCCAGACGTCAGCGCCACACTGTCTATCATTTTATTTTCACATTTAAGGGGTTTATTCCAGTAAATCCCCTGATGCCCTCAATTGCTTGATGATGGTTTCTTTCAAGAGCTCTTAGGGTAGTTTAATTTCATTCTTCAAACCAGTGACGCAAAGATGCTTTGGAAGAGCGAAGGAATGAAGAGATGAAAATACCCATAGTAAGAACTTAATTTTATTTTAGATACTGTTACGGAAATTTTCAAGGGAACTATTTTTCTCTTTCAGTTCAGTGAAATGGATATGATTGAATCAGAAAGCAATGTCACTTGAGGACTTGTTTTTCCCCCTAGGTGAAATTCAGAGTTCCACTAATGTGGCTATGGAGGAACACAAAACACTGAGAAACACGCCCTCAAACCTTCATCCGCCGTTAGAGTGCAGTCCCCTCCAGGTTTCTTGGTGGTGAGTGGAGCGGAGACAGAAGCTGATGGGAAGAATGAGAGGAATAGCCTTCCTGGGACAATCTGCCTCTGGGACAGTGTGAGTCCCTCCAGAAAGGGCACCCAGTCTGTACTCAATGATTTTCTTTCAGAGAATGAGTCAGTGTTCAAGTGACACACTTAGCTTGTGGAAGTTAGATACTTAGAAAGTGAAATATTTTAAGTTCATAGCATTGCCTTTGGAGTGGAGCCTTTGAGTTATAAATAGTGCCTTGGCTCAGAAGGCAACAAATCTCTTAAATTTAATGCGTTATTTCATGGCCACAAATTACCTGTCTCAATGAAATGGCACAAAAAGGTTCTCTAAAAATAAAATGTTCTGGCTTTATTTGCTATGTGATAGAAACAGTTCCAGTACACAACACACAGGTATAGATTTCCTCCCTCCACACCAGCTCTCTCACCTTAGTGATCTGACTATGCGTTCTTCTCATGAAGAAAATACAAAAAGAAATTAGATTAAGAACCACAGTCATACGTTATCCTGTCTTTACAAAGAGTGCTATTATAATTTGATCACTTTAACATGGATAAGCAAGTCACTCACACCAAGAGTAACAACTCTGTAAAAGATCCCGTTGATATCAGAAGAGCATCAACCTGTCTAAGAGTTACAGCACACTCTTTGACACAGCAGTGAACAGTGGTCAGGCAATTTTGGCCATCTTATTAATTCTCCACGTGAAACATGTGGACCTGTTCAATGTCATTGACTTATGATTGCAGATTTATGTTGGGGAAGCTAACTGAGCTCACCTGGCAGAAATCCTCTGGCAGCAGAGACAACCACAGAGACCCTCTGCTGGGTATGTCCATTAACACAAGTGTTCCTCTAATGAGCCAAGAGGTATTTAGAGCCCAGGGGTCAATTAATCTGTAAGTCAACAAACAATACAGGAAAGCAACTAGAGCATTTAAGTGAATAATAATTCCTTTCAGAATACAAATCATATTAATATAATAGTAATAGATATTTCTTTTGCAAGGTTAAGGGTCTTTCTAGTGGCATGGGGAAACTGAGTCAGGGAAAGTTCAAGTAAAACAGAAATCATCTTTTTCTCCTATTTTAATTTTTTAAAAGTTATATATAGTTGCATGTTCAGGAAAATCAACTGAGACCTGAAGACATTCTGTAGTTGAACTACCAGGCCCAAGAAAGAAGGCCTTTGTAATGTGACATCACTGTGCTCCAGAAACTCCTATTCAGCAGGTAAGGGGGTAAACTTGAAAATAACTGTGTGGCTCACTTCAGAAACAGCTCTTCTGAAACCAACAGATGGCCAAAAGGGCCGCCTCTTTGCACACTGCTCTCCATACATTGCTCTCTGCACATTGCCCTCCACACGCTGCTGTGTGACTATCCAAATGCTCATCTAACAAGACCTCTCTCCACACCTCTGGGTCCAGCAGCCTTCACTGTAGTCATGACCCTGACCCAATGCTACCCCTCTCTGCATGTGGAGAGCCTCACTCCAAACCACTCGAGTCCAGACCTCAGAAGCTCACAAGCCCATCCATTGGCCCTCGCTCCTGGAGCACACGGTCAACAGCAGTGGAGACAGGCTGGGATTTGTGTTATCAGCAGTGATTCTGGGTGGTTGACCAAGGCAGCCTCCCCGTTCCTCTCCAGATGACTGTTTGGGTACTAGGCTCCTTCCGTCTGCTTCTGAAAGCACTGACTTTGAGAATTTTGCAACTATCAGTTCCTTTTTGTCACCTGTGAAATAAATTTCTGCAGTAGCTTCTGGACAGTTTTACAGCCCAGGGTTCTTTCCTGGAGGACCTGGGAGTCATTCCTCTGCAATGCGGCCTCACGGAGAGTAGAACCCTCACACCCAGCTTCTCTGGGAGGGTGGAGACCTAACTCTGGACTGTGAAAGCACCTCCTGCCCAGAAAACCTTATCTTTGTGCTAGGTCAGCACAGTTACAAAACTCAGGCAGCCTGGAGCCTGGTCCCTGCACCCCATTCCACATGTCCCAGCTCATTACCTCTCACATGAGCCCCTGTGGCCTCTCGCTTGTTGAAGTGGTCTGGAGTAAATCCAGCCTTGCTCTTCAGTCTCAGGGGTGCAATTTTTTGCTATGTCATGGTCTTTTGGAAAACCAACATCAGACATACATTTTCTCCCACAGAAAACTGCATTTCTGATGGATACAGAACTCAAAGATGCTCACTGAAATGAATGTTGAGATTCCTAAACATGATTATTTCAGCTGGGAACACGGTTTTTTCTTAGACAATTCGACGAAAATCTAATTAATTACACAATCTGATTAGTAAACATTTAGAGATGATACAGAACACGAAGAGTTTAATAAAATTATTTTCAATAACAATATAATGTGTCAAGCCAAGTAAAGAATGTAAATGTTATATGTAATAATATTGACTCTTATTTGTGAAATAATAAGTGACAGGCGTTGTTCTTTGAAATAATTCATTTGAAATTCACAAAACACCAGGAAGCTCGTAAAATTTCTTTTAAATCCAATACGCACTGTCTTCACTATGATTCAATGCCTATGTTCAATTTTATATTGTCATTACACTTTTCTTTTGCTTAACTGGAAAAATGAAAGAAACTCATTTTTATTAAAACTTCTTGTTTGTATCATTTCATCACACACACAAAAGTCACTATTAACTCTGTTTTTGCAGTACTTGAATTAGATATTGAAAATTTATGCTGGAGAAATCTACAGAATCTTTACAAATTGGGACAGATATATATTAAACAGTTGCTTATAACTTCTTTAAAAGTTGGCATGGATTAGTTTTTAAGAACTCAGGGAGAAATTAATACTCCAAAGGCAAAAGTCATGTTTCGAAAGTCACACATGATTTAGTCCATATCCTAAAATAGAATAATTTCTGATGGTTCCCATCAAAGATACAGTTCAGAAGTCTGTCTAGAGTTTCATCATTCAGAGCAACTGGCAAAGTAGGAGAATTAAAGCGCACATCAAAGCCACTTTTTAATTCAAATGAGTTCCCAGTGCCAAAAGAGGGACTTGCACTGCAGTCTCAGCCTACCTTGGAAGGCAGCTGTGGGTCAGGTCAGTTCCTGAGACCGGGTGAGAGGCAGGTAACCCTGTTCTGCCTTCTCTCCTCCCTCCCTCCGCCCTGCCCCTGGGCGTCTTCAAAGCTCGCTGCATACCTGAAGCTTCTGCAGCAACACTGCAGTCCTCCGAATGACGGATGTACAGTCAGGTTCCATCACCCAGCCTCTCAGCCTCACATGGCCACTGAATCTCATAATCTCTCTACTCCACTCCACTTTTACAGTCATGTGAGGAGAACACGAGCAGTCCATTCATCCTTTACATCTTCGCATATTTTCACTGCCTCTGTCTAAGGAGATTGACACCTATTTTTTGTTCCTTGTTCCACACAAAATTTTTAAAAAAAGATAATCATCACTGAATCAATGGTATATACTCCAGGTATCCACTTTCATAATGATGACGTTTTGTTTATAGTGATTAGAATTACTAAACAGTTCATTTCTGGTAGATTAAAGTGGTAGATGAAATTGTAAATGAGATCTGTTCCAGATTTAAAGAAAAATAAAACATGGAAGAGAAGGGGAAAGAATACTTCCTTTCCAATTATATACATCACTAATTAACACCTGGCTACTGGGCAGATCTGGAACTCCTGTGGTGTCAGTCTATTGAAAAACAATACTTTTGCTATGTGAACTATGACAGACATGCATTAGACAGTTGCCTATAACTTCTTTAAAAGTCGGCGCAGATTATTTTTCAAGAACTCAGGGAGAAATTAATACTCAGAAGCATAAGTCATGTTTTGAAAGTCACACATGATTATTCAAATTCAATTTTCTCTCCACTTTCTGTAAGTTTAACCTTCATGAAAAGTGCTTCAAATGCCAAGCATAACATTGATATTCGGCAAGACAGGTCATCAAAGTAATTTCTGGCTTAATGTAAAACAGAAAAATCAGCTCCAAAGGATCCAGCAGCAAAAAGAACCAAAAATACTAATCAGGGGAGGACATCGCTTTCTTCTAGCAGACAGACAGGGTGTTTAAAGACAGACAGGGTTGTGTGAAGCTAACATACATCTTTGAACATCTTTCCTGCTGCTGAAAAATCTGTTTTATATATGAGGACACACAAGCCTAGTGAAGTCAGGCAAATGGACACTGTGGGTCATACCTGGATGGCCTCCTAAAGCTTCATATGCTCATAGGTAGGGCTTTGGGGAAGTGATTGGATCATGGGGTGTGATTCTCATCACTATATTAGTCCCTTGATGAGCTTATAGTTGAACGTGAGGTTCGGAGGCGGAGCCTGGTGAAGGAGTGCTGGGGCGTGGCCTGGAAGGTCTCCTTCCTCCTCCTTGATCTCTCTCTGTTTCTTGCCTGCCTTGCCATGGACTATTTCTTTTCTGTGATGCTCCGCTGCCATGGAGCCAGCTGACTACAGGCTGAAGCCTCTACAAACCATGAGCCAAAATAAATCTTTATTCTTTCAAGTTGTTGGTGTTCTGTGTTGTGTTCTTGCAAATTAAAAAAAAACAAATAAGAAACTAAGACACGGACTAACATGACAGTTAACGACTGGGAGCCGATCTAGCACTGAAGTTGCCTCTTGGGAGCATATCGTCAGCTAAAAACATTCTTTTAATAAGTTATTCATTATCCAAATTGTTCTAGCATGTCTGCTGTGTCATATTTTGACTCAAAACAGTTCTTCACTAAATTCTAAATTACTACATGTCATGGACATTTGGGGTCTCTAGAAAACATTTAAATATGTTTACATTAAAGTCATATTTTTTATTTCTGGTCTAAAATGATATGTTGTAGAACATGACTATAAATAACATGAGACTAGGTAAACTCCAACTTTCTAATGAAGCACTAAGTACTTGCTCAAAAATGCAATTCCCATTGAATATCTAACTTTCAAGAAAATACATTAAGAAAGGCTTTCTCATAACATTTGGTTCATATTTCTACTAATCCTACTATACTCTACGCAAATATTCCAAAGTAAAAGAAACGAGGAGGAAAGAGAAAGCTTTGATGGTTTGATGCTGAGATGGCCACTGGTGGTACTTGAGAAAATGAAGACCTGAAGATGTGTGTCCTTCTGGCATTCACAGAAGTTCCAAGGCAGCATCCTTTTTTTTTTTTTTTTTTTTTGAGGCTGGAGATTCTCCCTTTTATTAATTTATTTTATTTTATTTTATTTTTTTGCGGTACTGGGGAGCGAACTCAGGACCCTGTGCTTGCTAGGCAGGCGCTTATTCCACTGAGCTATATCCCCAGCCCTATTAATTAATTTTAAACTCAGCTGACTCAGCCAAGAAGGAACTGATCATTAAGAATTTGATTACTGCAGTGAAAAAGCAATAGCTTTGTGATATCACTGAGATCCAGAAAACAATCTCCCTGTGTGCCCCAGATGCCTCATGAGTGAGATACGATGTTTACTAAAACACTCCTTGACCACAGTGGCATCTACCTCTGTCTCTGTGTAGCTATCTACGTGTGCATCTATCTATCTACCCATCCGTCTCGAGGATTTAGTAGTCTAAGTTTGTCCCTCAGTCTATTCCTTTCAAACTCAAAGAGAAAAGGAAATCTAGCGGTATTTGTTTTAAAATTAAAAGTAAGTTATTATTCTATAAAGGCAACTTCATGGAATTCATGGGGTTTTATGTCATTACTCTCCATAGAATGTAAATAGGTAGTCTGGTTGTTATTTTTCCTTCAAATTTTCATTTTTATTAGTACACTTTTGCAGCACAAAATGGCACTCCCTGTGGGGAGCTGGTACACGAGCACAACACACCTTAATTCTTTGTATTTCCTCTTCCCCTCTCCTCCCTTCTTCTTCCCTCTACCCCTTAATCTCTTTCCCTTTTCCAAAAGACCTACCTCTGTTTCCTATTACCTTTTATTTTGCTATCTAGTTTGAGTTTGTAATTCAGCCTGAAGATCTAGGAAGCACCTTCTGGGTAAAAGGGCTGTTCTGGAAGTTCAGAGGTAAAGGACAGAGCCTGAGTCTCCCAAAAACAGCAGAGAAAGTGAGATTCTGAGGGGTGAGTGTGTGCAGAGTGCTGTGAGCTCTGCAATGGACTGGCTGGCTACATTTCACTAATAACACTGGCAGCACTCCTCAGAAAATGTGACTTGGGAATGAACGGCCCCTGGAGGCCCATGGAAACTGTCTTCTGCTTCCTTGCTGTGTGGCTCTAAAGGTTCCAACTTAGCACAGGTGGGAAAAGTGTGGGCTGCCCTGGAAGCTGAGCATATTGACTTAGGTCATGAAAAAAAAAGTAAGTTCTGTTATCCTTATTTCTCCTCTCCCATGAATGGATTACCGCGGTAAGACAGCTAATTTTACGAATCAACTGGACTAAGCTACATTTCTCAGGCATTTGATTAAGCACTAGTGTAGACATTACTGTGACTGACCTTAAACTCACAGACTTTGACAAGTGTATTACTATCAACAGCACAGACGATCCTTGTTCAAGTTCTTAAAAGAAAAGAAAACTGGTCTCCATATGGAAGGGATACTTCCATCTCCACATAGCTGTGGACCCATCTGGTCCGGCCTCTGTCTCTGCCTCTGGCCTGCCCTGTAAGGGTGGACCTGCCAGCCCCCACATGAGCAGAGGATGATTCTCTGAGGGTTCTGGTTCTCTGCAGAACCTGGAGAATGTGCTCAAGGAGAGCAGTGAGATGGGCTCCTCAGAAACAGAAGCTCACAGACCCTCCTATGTCTGCAGTGTAGGAAGTGACCCAGATGTGGTGTAGAGAACATCTGCATGAGAGGAAGTGAGGGAGAGAGAGGGAGATGGTGTCTGCTGCCCCTCCTGGTTGAAGTAGGTAGGTGTATTGTGGAGCACGCAAGAAATAAGCCAGGCAGGCACTTCAGCTGTAAGAGTAACAAACGGCACAGAGTCGGTTTTGACAAACAGCATGGGCAATGGCCTTGAATAGCTTCCTGGGAAAACACAGATGTCCAGATCAGTGTGGGGAATAGATAGCGGGCATGCGGGGAACAGGGAGAGGAAGTGCAGAAAAACCTAAAGCAGCGCCCTGCAAAGTCCACTGTGAACAACGGGGGAGAAAGGAAAGCCACGGCCTTCCTTCTCCCCTCTCTGTCCTCTGCCCTCTTCCTGGCCCAGCTCCGGCCCTGCCTGCCAGGGAGGCCTCCCAGTCCACACAATGTTCATCTCACTTAGTACCCTCTGGAACTCAGCTCCTGGCAGTGCTCAGCAAGGCTGGGGTTGTGCTTTCATCTGGGGATTGTCTGGCTGATTTTGCTTCACAAATGGCACTGGAAGTCCTGGGCAGAAAAACAGTGCGCTCAGTCTTGTGCTATTCATGGAGTACTGGGCCTGTGAATGTGGTGAGAACTCAGGAGGATCTGTCAAATGAGGAGATGACCCGGCACCAAATACACAACAGTGTGAATGCTTCAGGTAGGGGGAAAGTGCATATGAAGGTCATTCCAAGTCCCCGGTTCCTCTAATTTTTAGATAGCTTCATCCCTCCTAACAATATTACACAATAAGATCAATGGCTTGTCACCTTGTAATTGCCCGTCTTTGCTTCAACATTATTAAACTCGATAGCATGTGAGATTTGATGAAACACACTGCAGGTTTAGTTTTCACCTAACCAAGTTTTCTAGCAGAGATGTATAGAAATATGATTTATTATAGCAACAAAGTATAAAGGGCACTTTTTACCTTTTATCTCCATAGACATACATAGGTCTTCTAAGAGAAAAGCCATTAGACAGAAGGGACTTCACATCATTTGAGAATAGGAATGAGTTTTTGAAATGTGCAATTTTAACTCAGAGACTTTGAACCATGAGTTATTTTCTTAGATAACAATGAGGTTAATGTAGAAAGATATTAGAGGTTTAAACTGAAAACTAATCTTAATTCTTTATGCAGTAATATCCCAATACCCAGTACAGGAGCAAATATTAAAACATCAACTATTCTGTACAAATATGCTACATAAATATTAAAGTTGAAAATGCTTTAGAGGTTAAAAAGGCCAATGTAAGACCAATATATATTGTATAAATTTGCCACATAGATCCTAAGGAACAAATAGTACTTGTAGTCTTTTTCTTCTTGTGTTTTCTATTTTGAAGGTAAAATTGTTTATCCATAGTTCCAAAGCAAGGGAATGGAAAATCATCATCAAAAGAAAATTTTCTGTATCGAAAATTTCATTCTTTTCTCACTGAACCACTGTAGCACAGTGTAGAAGGCCAGAAAAGAGTAAGAAATTCGTCATTCATCATGTCTTGCTGACAGAAGAAAGGTAATTGAAATGAAGAAATATGTGCCCAATATTCTTTTACATTACAGTACTTCTAGAAAAAATGTGAAGTGTCTATTCTTCCTGCATATTCTATATTCAATATAGAATTGAACTAGTTTTGTGTCAGTTTGCGACTCTTTTGCTCTATAAACACTTTCTGGCAAATTACTTTAGGGAATAGTGATATTTTCAATCACAAGAACCCATTAGGTGTCTGAAATTTAAATTATTCTTTCACATTTTGGAATCCCCATAAGACCTTGACAAGGAGAAATAGTTTAGCAGGGAGGAGTATGTGCTCTGGAGGGAGAGGGGCTTCTCCCTCTGCCTTCATCCAGGTTAAGTGAAAAGCAATCAAGACCTCAACAGGCTTTTACTACCCAGTATGGGTGATCGGAGCCATCCACTGTTTGAACTGAATGAATAGTGAGTGAGCTGGCTTTCCGCTCCTGTACCAGAATGCCCTTATAAAGTGAGAGGATTTATTTTAGACCGCAGTGTTGGCAGTCTCAGCAGAGGAGAGATGAGCACCATCGGTTTTGGTCCCGCGCACAGTAGGAGCATGTTCAGAACAGCATGCTCATCTCATCATCGGAAAGCAGAGTGAGACAGGAAGGGTCAGGGCTCCTACTTTTCCCTCCCAGTCCTCACCCGAGGAGCCTCAAACCTTCTACTGACCTAATATCTGAACGTTTCTGTCCCTTTCAATGGATCTATCCCAGGGCCAAGTCTTGAATGCAAGGTCCTTTGGGGCACATGTCAGATGCAAGCTGCAGCAAATGGCCACATGAATAAATGCTCTGGTCTGTTGACCGCTTGCCGCAACATCCTGTGTGCAGCCCCCGGCACTCAGCATCATGGATAGCATGAAAAGAGTGGCAGAGGGCAGCGCAGTGCTTAGCCTCATACTTGTGCAGTGAGCCAAGAGGTAGAAGCCAGGGACCGAGAGGTCCCGGAGAACTGCTGCTGTATGGATCACAGAAAGTGTTGTCGTTGTTTAAATCAGAAATCTATAGGCACTTGAGCTAGGGAGGTCTGTACAGAAAGAGACAGGAGGTCCTAAGCCATGCTCAGTTGGGTCTTCTTGGAGAGAGCCCCGTGGGTGAGCACTTGTCTTTAGGGACTCTCCAGTGACCAGAGGACTTGGCCATTGTGATCTCTGAAATATTCGACTCTGCTTCTCCTTTACCGTACAGGACTGGCTGGCTTCCTAAACACGAGCGAGCCCACCACAGACTTTGAAAGATCTTATTTTCAAAGACATTGCCCCCAATTGTTTAACCGACTTGAATGTCCTAAGGCAGTTTCACGGGCACCTGCTGTCCAATCCAAGACATAGACATCATCACCCACAGTCCTCTGTCTGTGAGCACTGTGTTACACTGCAGCTTCTCCGTGATGCCAATTGGCAGAAACGAATCACGTGTGTCACAGAGCCACTGCCAGCTCCATGCTGGCAGCTCTTCCCTTCCTTCCTTCCCTATTTCCCAGCGTGCTTAAACCACAGCCATCTGCAGGGACATGGATCTTCATGTTTTATAAGGTGCTAAGCAGTTCCTTGCAGATGAACATGGGGATAGAGCAAGACTTCCTCAACAAGAACTCCACTTCCTCCTCATTTACTGTGGTCCATTCCTACTTCTCATCCACGGCCAGGTACTCAACTAAGAATCACAAGTACTTTGGGAGCAGACCTGCTTCAGAGCCTGCAGAGACAATCTCATTCTCAAGGAGCCTGCAGAGAATGTTCAACAGCGTGCACTAAATGTACAAGTGATCCATTGCTCAGAAAGGAGTATAGGTACAACTCTACACAGCTGGCTCAATAATTTTGTAAGCTATTTTCACCTATATTCTGACTGAGACCAAGAACATTTTTTCCACTTCCAGGGTTTTGGGTTATGTGGCTTTCCCAGTTCCTCTCATAACTTGCGCTCTCTAGCAGGGTATGAAGGAGGTCACTATCTATGCAAAGGGTGCCATCCTGCTTGTGTCAGATGAGGTCCTAGTTAATTCCAAGATAACTGCACGCTCAAAGGCAGGTTTGTTGTCACAGAACTTAAAACACTTATAAATTTCCTTACTTTTGCAAAATGGTCTGTCCCGTGTATATCCTCTCCTCCCCTGACTTCAAGTTCTGCAGCTCTGATGGTTTGCTGCCCAGTATGCTTCCAGAATCCAGCTCAATGTCAGAATAAAGCTGAGGGCTCCAAATGTTTATGGACTTTGACAAGTTTGTTCTTTCCTGGTCAGGTTTGCATACACAGGCAGGATCGTGGTCTGCCTTTGTGTATCTGGCACCTGGAGCAGGTCAGACAGAATGAACTGGATCACAGGACCTCGGGCAATGTGTACCAGTCAACAAGACTCATGGAACCGTCAGAAACTCATGGAGAGGAAAGATGTTTGTAAGTGGTTACACCACTGGTTAAGAAGTGCAGGGCAGTTACTAGGGGAAAGCTGGTAAGAAAAACTGTCAATAGGGGGGAAAAAAAAGACAAACAAGTTCCCATGTACCCAGAAAGGAGGAAAGAGCTTTTTCATTAACTTACGGTGCAACTTTCTCTGTTCTTGTAATGACCATGTCTCTGAGAAGCCGGGGCACCTGGGACTTGGAGAGGGGGAAGCTAATCCCCGCCTCCTGCCCTGAGCTGTCCGCAAGCCACGTGTTAGTGAGTGTTGCTGCTCCTACAGGTGACGTGGAAGATCTGGCTGTAGGCTGGCCAGAACCTTGGCACCGAGGTTGTGCCAATGGGAGCTTTCAGGTTGAATTCCTCACATCGTTTTACAGTGCGAATTTCTCAAAAGGGAGCCTAGAAGACTCCTCACTGGCATGGGGTTTGTTTCTTGAGTTCATTATGTAACAACACACTGCAGCTGAGCAAAATGGTCAATAACAATCTAATGCCTGGTGAGTCTAATGAAAACGTTAGATTCATTCAAGTCGACTCCTGCACCCTCTGCAAATCAACTTTCAGTGTTCACAGACACCAAGGATTCCCAAACATGGGCTCCATGTCCCTAACCCAACAAGCTGTAAAATGAGGCCAGTGCCTTCCACACACAACCCTAACAGTCCACTCAATTTTCTCCCTCAAGCATACAGGAGGATTTCCTGGGGAACTTGGAGATGATTCCATCAACAAAGACTAAACGGGACAAAGGCTGTGAAAATCCTGAGCCACTTCATGGCACAGGTGGCACCTGGCTGAGATGGGACAGACAGAGGGTGTGGCAGAGATGGTGGCATAAGACGTGGAGTGCTGAGCATTTCAAAGGCTCTGTGTCGTGCTGCTCCCTGATCTAGGATCACACACAGTGATGCTGTCAGTTATGAGGAAAGACAGATGCTGCACAAAACCCTGTGGGTGACTGACCCCAGGTCCGGGAGTGGAAAGGAAACATGAATATGACCTACAGTGAGGACCTGGCTTCCAGAGGAGAAGAGCATGTCGCTGGGGGGTGCTCGGGTTCCAGGACTCAGGATGTCTCAGGAGAGAGCAGAAGGGCCGGTGTCCAGCCTCCCTGGGACGGGAGCGGAAGGGCACAGGATCTAGATCCCAAAAGGTGTCCCAAGTCATGGCAGCCCTGTTTTTCTGTCCTGCGCAGATTAAAGACACAGCTGTACATGGGAGAGACTAAGTCTAGGATGTAGAAGTTATCAAAGTGACCACGTAAGAGACTGCTGCATGAAGGTCTCGCTGTGTCTCACTGATCGAGCGTTTGAAGCTCTTCTTGTGCCACCTCTTGCTCACCGCCTCTCACCCCCCGCCATACACCCTCTCTCACAAGGTTCCGTGAGATTTAGGAAACAATAAAATCGACTTTGGCTCACATCTCATTCTTAAGAAGATCAATATGGAAAGGAAAAAAAAAGTACAGTGCATATTTAAATTCAAAAAAATTTTAAGGTAAAAGACATATTTCAGTTAATCCCCCTTAAAATACTCAGACTGTTCCTCCTGCAGTCAAAACACCCTCATCCTACAGATCTTGCCCTTTTCTGCAGCAGCTCTGGAGTCTTCCGTCCTGAGCTTTGATCGAGATGCAATAAAAAACACAGCAAAGCTGCTGTTGAGCACCCTCAACAGAAAGGCAGCGCCTGGTAAGAAGCATGAGGCAGCGCCCTCTTGGCCCCATTCACCGGATCCGGCACCTTGTGATTTCTGGCTCTTCCCCAAAGACAAAATGACTGTGAAAGGGAAAATTTTTGAATGGTTCAGAATTCAAGGCAGCCAGTAAAGTGCAAATGAAGACACTCAGGACAGAGGATTCCAGAACTGCTTCAGAGAGCGGCAAGGACGAAGGGGCGAGCGTGCGTCAGTGTGTCTGCTACTCTAATAAACTTCGTAAAAAACGTTGAAACTTTCAGCGCAGTTTTTGACACACCTGGTAAAGTAAGATGAAGGAAGGAGTGATAGCACTGACGATATTAAATGACAATGTTATTACTATTATCTAAGGGAAGGATTCCTGGGAGCGCACACCCGTCAAGGCACTGCTTAGGTCCCAGGTTGTGTCTCATTTCTAACTGCCCTGTCTTAAATTTGCCACGACCCGGAGAGCTGTGGGGACGGAGCAGCACCAAGTCGATGGTCCAAAACTCTGCGGTCACTGCCACCTCTAGCCCTACCTGCTTTCTCGTGCATCTCAGGCCATGGGCACTGTCATGGGAAGCACCTTCTCTGCCTTGCCTGGCAGCCCGCAGTGCTTTCCCACCCATGACACCTAGGTGCAAGGACACAGGTTTCCCCTGATGCACCACTCGTATCTCCCCCTACTTTTCTGTTTGTTGCTCTTGGTGCCTAGAGTGCTTTCTTATACTCCAAAGGAATATGTGCTGGTGAGAAGGACAAGCACGTATGACTCTGCTAACGGGTGCTCATCTGAAAAAGGCAACAATAGGTATTTCTGTACTTGAAATTCAAAGCTGGTCCAATCAAAATTCTCCCCCCCAAAGTACACAATTTCGTTTTCTTTGAGGGTAAAACATCTGCAACCAGAAAGGAGACAGCTGTTGTAATTACTTCATAGTGATATTAATATGTAGGATAATTATGAGAAGCAGCAATCTGGTATTAAGAACAAGTGTGGCAGGCTGAGAATTCTGCGCTGGGGCTTTATGTAAGAGAGACTCGGCTACCCTGTTATAATCTTGAGACTTGTTCAAGGTGTTCGGCAGCCGTTATTTTGGCTGTCGGGTCTTCACTTCTAGTGCGAACCCTGAGATGCACTGAGTTGTCACTCTTGTCATCTTACTCATTTGGAAAATGAAAACCACAGGGCTCAAGAGACTGTTCCTACGCAAGCCACCGTGTGGGTGAACAAGTTTAAAAATGACAAAGAGTGGGCTGGGGAAGTAGTGATCTGGGGGTGGGAGGGGCACATTCGCAGATAACCCCAGGCAGGAGGGACAGGCAGCGGGCTTCACTGTGGTCCTCTCCTGTCTCCCAGGCCCTGGTGCAGGTATGAGAACGCCACAGTGCCGGGGCTGCAGGCTGAATGGAGAACGTGTGGCCCTCAGGAGCTCCCCCGCACCCTCTACACAACCTAGGGAGCTCTGCGGGTGCGAGGCCACTGGGTGGGGTGGGAGGAAAGTCAAGCGCTGGGGGGTGACCTAGGGAGAAGAACAGACTGTTAAAAAGAATTAAAATATTAAAGGAAACTGGATTGCTCAGAAGTGGCATTTTGTTTCTCTTTTCAGTATTTCATGAATATGGTTACGGATAAACAAGTCTAATGATTTGATTTCAGCACACTAAAGTTTACCTCTGACTTTGTAAATAAGGCTCTGAAAGTTAATATGATTCCGGGTTCAATACTTAGAAATATGAATGGGGTGAATATGATACGTGCATTGTTATTTTGATGCATGAGTTTCAAGAATTCACATAGGATCACTGGTTCCTCTGCTGTCTTTGTTAATGGACGGAGACAAGCAGGGGAGTGAGCAGACAGCAGTGTGTGTGACATTGACAGGCGCACAGAGAGGCTGCATAGCTGGGGTAGCTGTCACCAACACGCAGGTGGGCAGAGGGATGGCGGTGAGATGATTCAGTGTAACATCCGCAAGCAGAAATGCCTGGCTGTAAGGGAGAGCTCCTTGACCCTTTCTGATAAAGGAGAGAAGTATATACCGTTGACCTTGCTGTTCACCACCGAGGACTCCCCCTCAACCAGCCTGCTTTGTATGCTCTACGCCGTGTCTCTGTAATTACTGTAGCATCACCTTGGTCTTTTTGCAGTTCCTGAAAAAAGCATACTGTCCCCCTTGCACACCCTGCTCTTCAGGCCAAGGTGGCTTCTGCTGGCCTGCAAAGTGCTTAGGTTTCCTTCTAGTGTGAGCTCATACAGACTTCTTACTACAGAATCTTTTATGAGCCCCAGGCAGGTCCTCTATCCCAACACCATGCCCTCTCCTCTGCCGCACTGGTGACAGCTGGTGCTTTAAATGCTCTGTGAATACTAGTCCTTCTGTATGGGGACTGTGAATTATTCAAGGGAAATGAAACAACAGTTTGTTGGGGGCATGGTCTGTGCTAGCCATTGTTAACGATTTTGCTGGAAGGCCTTGGTCTTCAACTTCCAAAGGACTTGGCTTAAAACCACCTCACCCTGCTCCCAAAGCTGGCCACCACTGGCTGCTGATTCCATATGCTCTTCTTCATGCTTACATTTCAACATAAAGAACCAAAAACAGAAGCCATTCAGGTCCCTTAGACCCAGGGAGGAAGCTTCATGCAACACTTAGTGATGGAGAGACTTGCCGAAATATTTCCAGATTCCCCTCCCGGAGTAAAGGATGATTTGCCAAATTCATCCCATACATCAGTTCATTCAAAAAACTTGTTCCTAGTAAGGACAATCACTGGTAATCTCCAGATTTCATGTCTTCATATCATTTACCTCCTAGCAGAAAGAAAAATCTTAAACTAAAAGAACGACTGTTTATTTGCAGAATTTCCCACTGTGGGTGTTTCCCAGCCCAAGCATTCACGATGCACTGCCGGAGCATCCCCCAGTCCAAGCACCCTGCCTTTCCCAGGAGGGCGGCCATCCAGGGGTACCCAAGAGTGAGGGAGGGAAGGATGCAGCCATTGGCCATGGGTGCAGGATTTTTGGGAAAGTGCTGCACCCGTAGGAGACTTTAGAACATGGACACTGGAAGTAGCCCTGCTTTATTCATGGACAGAAGGGCAGCAATTGTTCACCTTTCCTGCCTACACTGGCTGCTTTTCCCCAATTCCTGATGCTGACAGCACAGCTTGACCCCTAGTGCTAGACTGTGTGTGGCCACATCATGCCAAAAAGAGAGACCTGAAGTGCATTTTGGAGAGGGACCTCACCAGTTGGTCTGTATTATCTGTGGGTTATCTACTGTGCTTTGTATCAAGGTGGTACCAGGGTTTTGACGGGGGGGATTGTATTTTATGTTTTGGGTGGTGGTGCTGGGAATTAAATCCTGAACCTTTTCATGGGTCTACCTCTCCTACCTTCTCTTATTATTTATTTTATTTTATTTTACTTTGAGATAGGGTCTGACAAAGTAGCTAAATTGCCTGGATTAGAACTTGTGATTCTCCTGTCTCAGCCTCCCAAAAGGCTGGCACCTCAAGTGTGCATCATCACGTGTGGCTTCATTTAATTTCTAGCGCTATGAATAGCATGATTGACTTTCCTAACAGTTCACACAGTGCAAACAAGAATGGCTACACCACCCCAGCATGCTGAGATGTCAGTGCAGAACAGGGCCACACAAATGGCTAATGTAATGACAGAGGGAAAGACACACACAGGTGACCAGGTTGGGTGGAGGGCACACAGCGAACCAGGACATGCTGCACAAAGCACAGGAGCAGCCAGAGAAGGAGGTGGGGAGTAGAATCACAGGTATGGCATGAGTAATGCAATGGCTTCCCAATCCACAGAAATTTATGGCCCAGAGGACACCATGCCAGACGGACAAGGAGCAAGCCAGTCTCAATTCTGCACAACACTATGACCCACACACCTGGCTACAGTGCTTTCTTGGTTGCCCCATGGAACTGAGCAAGCGTATATTTCCTGAAAGAGAGGGTGCAGTTTAAATAGCCCATGTTTGAGCAGAAGGGAGAGTTCTGAAAACACACGTGTTGGCCCTTCTGGCACGGAGCTGACCATGTCCTGTTGGTGGTACACAGATCTGTGTCCCACCCCGGCAGCAACAGAGAAAGTGAAAACTGGTTTTCCTAGCTCTGAGGCACGGGCTCGGATTTGGAAAATGGACTTCAGGATTGTTAACTTGATTTCTACAAAGATGTTCACACAGCCACAGAAAATGTAAAGTGAAAAGTGCTGATTGCTGATATCTTATACAGTTCAAAGTGGATTTGGATCATCTTTGCATGTTCTGAAGCAGAAAGGAGTATGAATTCCAGGGAATTCCATTCAGATGATTAATGCTGCAAATGCCCCTTCTCCAACTGCCTTCTAAATGCCCTCCCTGGCTTTGTACACAGTGCTGCCAAAATGGGTTATAATTTGCTTCCTGCACCCCCAGGGTGATGCTTTTATAAAGTTTTCAAAGGAAGGGGAAGAAGTGAAGTGGCTTAATAACGAATGAGGACGTTCTGTCCATGTACCAAGGCCCCACCATGGATGGAATCAGTGTGTACTGCAAACATGTACTCATAAAAATTAAAATGACAGACAAAGTTGGGTCACTGTCGTGCGTCTGCCAAACATACAAAAAACACTTCATGAGCTTTTTAGCTTCCAAGAAAGGGAACAGATTGCTCTTTAGAGGAGATGATGGTTAGTGTTCTCAGCTACAGAAGACGTGTCACAGTGTTGGGTTGTGGAAGGCCACAGCTCCCAATGTGGAGCACGAAACTTGTCCCTAGCTGACTGGCATATCTGCTGAGGAGAAAGGAGAAGCTCCTTGCAGCAAGACAGAAGCAAGAACCACGCTTCTGCCGACAGATGGTAACCTTGGTGGAGGCCAGAGGACCTTGGAAGCACCATTCTGCAGACACCTGAGTGTGGCTGTGATGAGAACTCAGTCTGTTAAAGAAGCACATATTTTCTTGAAATAAGTCTACCTCAGAAATGAAAAACAAAACAGTTACCACAAAGAGGTAAAAGCCTAAATAATTTTATTGTATTTACTAAAACTGCAGCTTATACCAGAAGCAAGTTTGATTTGACAAGTTCAAATTATTTCTGTGCTTTCAACCCATTTTCCTTGACAAAGACGGCCTTAAATTAAGGCATCATTGGTGTGATTTGGAATGTTTAAAAGTGCAGGACAGTTTAGACGCAGGTGTTAAGAAGAGTTCAGAGGTGCAATGGACAAGACTGAGGAACAGCTGGTCTACCAGGACCCCCAGGGACACAAAGGGGTCAGGCACATTGGGAGAGAAATACATTCACTCTGACACTAAAGCCCTGAGTGTCCCCTGCACAGGTCCCCTGCTGGAGGAGAGGTGGGACCGGATGCTATTGCGTTGGCTGACATTTGTGGTCCACGGCCCTAGAGTGGCATGTCAAGATTAAATCCATATTCAGCCATATTCAGTTTCCACAGCTTAGAACAAATACAAACTTGTTAAAGGCCTCAGACAAGCCAAAGAAGGGTTACTGAAATAGGAGACAAAGATTTGAAAGATCCTTCTATCCTATAAAACAAAAAAAGTCAATAGACCACAATGTATTTTTAACATCTGTAGTATCTTCTCAGTCCTATTTTTTGTATATTCTGTTCTAAAACTCTTATATTTATGAACCTTAGAAATAACTGCAGCCTACAAAATTTAAAGTTTCAATAAAGACTGTAACAAAAACTGCTTTGAAAATAGCAATCAATATTATTTAATATTAAAATGGTTTTACATTTTTATGATAGGTAATATCTGATTTGTTAGTTCCACTCAATTATTACTGACAGCTAGCCTATTTTATTTAAATAATATATTTAGGAAAAGAAAATATTGTAATAATTTCATGTAAGCACCTCTGTCTGATATTTTTGTTGAAGCCATAACTCACATACGTATTGATACTGCAGTGTTGCATGCTTTCCTTTTAGTTTGGCTGTAGGTTGCATCTGTACGCACATCGTCACTCTGATCACCAGGCTGGTCTGGAATTCTCAAGGCAAGATGCGTCCTTCTCCTGATGTGCCCCTCTTATTTCCTCTTTCAGATGATTTAAGATGCACATCCAATGATTTCTTAATGAAGATTTTTCAATGAAAGCAATGATAATTAATACCCTCCCATGTCATCAGAGGACTTCGCGTGTGGCTTTCTTATAATTTGATCAGTACTGTAGATGTTTGTGTGTTTGCAAATCCTCCTCAGCCCACACAGACAGGCCAAGATTAGTAGCCTCCAAAACTTCAAGCACTTCCAACACCTCTAGTAGAAGAAGGCCTCTGACTAATGATGGTGAAACGTATCTTGGTTGCACCTAATAATTAAATACAACAAAACAACTCTATCACAATTTAGCAATCTGCCACATGCAAGCAGATGAAGTCAATAATTGCGAACTTTATCTCTTTCATGATAAACAGAATTTTGCCTTTGTAAGAATACAATGCAGTGTTATAAAAAGCAACAATATTGTTTGATGGCTTGGCAAGCTATGGCTTCTATCCAGAAGTAAGACGCAACCCACCAGATGTGATACTAATTTAATGGTAAGATAGATGGACAAATATTGATTATTTCATTAGAGACATCACATGAAACAAATCTAGGACACAGAAGAAATGTCTAAAAGAAAAAGCTGAAGTACTGTCTGGTGATGGACGTCCATGAAAAGGATGAAGCTAGGAAAAGAGGGATCACATGACAAAAGGAGCTGGGTGGACGACACATGCCCCCTTCTGAAGCCCAAACAGACCGCTCCCGCGGTGAAGCCTGTGACGGAGCAAGAGGACTGAGGCAGATGAGGAGCAATTTATGTTGGGGAAATAAAAAAAATAAAGCCCTCCAGACTTCTGCGTTGTGATCATTGTTAAAAATGACTTCAGCTTTTCAAAAGTCAATTGAATTTGAGCAGCAGTTTTGGGGAGTAAGCAAGTTTTGTTAGAAAGAGATAGGAGAGGATGGTGATTAAGGATCACAGGGCAAGATTTATGGCTGCAATTCCAAGTAGAGAAGATGGTGGAAAGAAGACGGGAGGAAAACAGCAGGGGATTGAGAAGTGATTGGAGAACAGGTGACTGCTCACAGTAACACTTGCTCACTGAGGGAGGAAAATTAATGAATATGTGCAGACCATCGAGAACTAAATAGGAACCTGATTTTTATTCTTTTGTTGTTATTGTTTAAAAGAGTTGAGATTTCTTCAGCACCAGAAATGCAAACAACAGTCCTAACAACTGCCCATTAGAGGCAGAAAATGATGAGAAGCTGACCTAGCAGGGTTAAAGGAAACCAATTAGAGGTTAACTCAAAAATATGTATAAGTTTTCACTCAGAAGATATACATAGGCAAACCACTATATGCAGAGGGATAGTACGGCAGCAGTGGATATTACGGTTTTGTTATACATGTGTGCCTATGTGTACAGTACATTTCTACCACACACACACACACACACATACACACACATGCACAGGCACACAGTCCTGGTGGAACCCTAATGATAATTATTCTTCATGGAAGGAAAAGAGATCAATATGTTCACAGACGAAATTAAGATGATGTCTGATTATTAAATACTTTAATTACTTTAGGCAATAAATTAATTCCCAAAGTACAAAAATATAAATGATAATCTTATAAAATTTCTTAGTACAGACCACCTAAAGGACAGCTTTTTAAACACAAAGGTATTTTTTAAATAGTATGGAGATTACAGATTCATAAAGTTTGCAAACTGTTAGACTCAAATCCATGTCTTATAACCGGAAGTTACAGATGCAGTACAGTGAAGTCTCTTTAAAGTCACTTTATCTCAGAAGTCGCAGAAATCCTACTTTAAGTAAGAAATAGATTCTGTGCCATGTGTCACCATCACACACTGCTTCATTGTAAAAAAGGACCAAGATTTGGTGGGAGCGGAGAAAATATCATACAATTACTGTCTCATGTTTTGTGTTCTCTTTTTTTGTTATTCTTAATTGATATGCTATCATGTACTTATCTTAAATTTATCCTACATTGAATATTCTATTTATTCCTTCAGACTTTAGAACTTTGCCTTCTATCTGTATCATCTAGTATATTTTTAGGTTATTTTCAAATAACATCCTGAGAGACATCTCTATTGTTTCTCTGAGACAGTTCATTATCTTTAAAATGCCTTCTGACATTCCCTTTTAAAGGTCAGGTATAAAAGCAGCATCAACATTACCTATACCGTCAAAACAGATCATACAAGATGCATAGGTCACCTGCATGAGTTATTACGTAGGAGATTCGAAATCTGCAACTGGGCTTGTCAGACATGGAACATCGCAAGACCTGGCTGTCTCTTGTGTCCTAATTCAAAGGGGCCACTATTTACTTTTGCTGTAAAAATAATATCTTAAAGCATCATCTCATAGCTTTCATCAACATCATGTATTGTTACAACAAAGACTTCACACTAGCTAATTTACACAAGACGGAAATGTACTTCTCAGAGCTAAGGGACCTGAGAAATATATGGTCAAGTCCCTGGCAGCTGAAGGCCAATCTCTCAGCTCCCAAGATGGCACCTTGAAGGCTACATCCTCCAAAGCAGAGCAAACCAAGTCCTCGTGTGGCCTGAGAGCGGGAGGAGATAACTCACTCCAACCAGCCCTTTAATAACTGCTCCTCAGAGGGCCCCACCTCCAGTATCACAACTCTGGAGATCAAATTCCCAACTCAAGGACTTGGGACAATGGCAGAGCATGGGATTCTCATGCGTGCTTTGCTGTGACCCTCACTGGGCCCACTGTGTTTAATATACGCTCTCTGCTTTGCACTATGTTGCATTCTGCAGGAAGATACGGAAGATATTTGCCTAAAGGCTGAAACAGTAGATATTTAAATAAGAGACTCAGGACCTCAGGTACTTAGAAAGAAGCTGCACTTCAGAGTGTCCAGCATATCAGGTGGATGCAGTCTTGAGCATTTACCCAGTCAGTCCCCCCATACAATTTTAAGCAGAGCTGTGTGAATTATTTAAGCTTTCCCTGTTGGGATCAGAGTGCTACTTTCTATTGACTGTGATTTCAGGAGGATGAATAAAGCGGTGATCAGTGTTTTATTACAAAATAAGACAGGAAGATTTTGCATCCTCCCTTTTTGAAGAATATATGATTTGGCCATTGGTTTTGATGAGTAAGTGTTTTGATGTATAATTAGAATAACTAACAGTTTTTGTCTCTAATTGAAGGGGTAGAGATTTCCCCATGAACAAATGTGAAGGGATTATTCTGGAAGGCTCTGAGTTAGAGGAAGTAACAGGCGTCCCCACAAATCAAAAGACTGAATGAACCCTGAGACATACAGATAGTACTGCAGTATAACAGAAAAATTACTTCTAGGTTCGAATTGGGAGCAAAAGCGATCTGTTTCTCCTGCAAGGGCCCCTGCTTCAGAAGACCGATTTTGCAAAGAGTGTCTTGAATAATAATGGAAATTGTCTTTCCTCTTTGCTCCTTCGGAGATTTTCATGAAGATATGAGTATTTGGGGCGGGGAGACACACCTTGCCAAAGCTTCGTATTACCAGTGAGGGAATTAGAAGGATGCAGTTCACAGCAGGATTTTGTTTTTCAGAAGGAACCTTTGTGCCATGTTGTCACCCAAGGGCCTCCTCTTCCTCAAGATCCCAGCCTTCGAACAGTGCAAACAGGCTGAATCTTCCCTGCGGGTCTCTGACTTCAACCCCTTGCTGATTTTTACTCAAGGAGATCATGACTGCATATTCGGACTGTTACTACTTTTGCAGAGTAAGTTACATAGAAGCTACACAATGAGATCATAAGACAAACGAGAGCAGTAGTGGCCCTGGGAGAATCCACCCCTGCATGCGCCCCTTTCCAGGTCCCAGAGCACCCTAACACACCAGCCTGAGCCTCTGGGCCACTGCCACCTTTGTATTCCTCAGGTAAGGAAAACAGGGCAAGGCTTAAACTCATGTGCCTGATTTATTTCACTTAACATTATGGTCTCTTAGAGGAACCCAAGTACAATGTAAATAAAGAACAAAATGAAGATAGAAAATGGGAAACAAGAAAAGAGGGAGATAAATCTTTTGTACATGGGAAGGGACAAGAGGCGGCAGGAAGGTGAAAAGAATAAAGACGTCTAGGGGCTGGGGATATAGCTCAGTGGAATAAGCACTTGCCTAGCAAGCGCAGGGTCCTGAGTTCGATCCCCAGTACCGCAAAAAAAAAAAAAAAAAAAAAAAAAAAAAAAAAAAAAAAAAAAAAAAAAAAGAATAAAGACGTCTGACGTCCAGACACCAGCCTTTCACGGTGACTGTGGTGGGCACACACTGCAAACACAGGAAAGAGAAATGATATTTAAAATAACAATGTCTATAGGGCATGATGCCTGTGGAGATCCTTTAAGCAATAAAATTTGCATATCAAAATAGACAAAGGAGATACAAGTGAATGCTGATACATTTTACAATCTACATTTCTGAGTGTGCGACCCCCCCACACACAAAGCTGACAGGAGACACAGTTCAACTGATACTGTTGTTTGATAAATGTTTTTTTTTTCTGTTCAAAAGTATTATAAAATGGAAGCACATTTTGCTCACTCCTGTGCTTGTGAAAACAACCAGTCCATGTTGGACCCTGACAGCCCAGGGAGGATCGCCCGCGGGGACAGTCCCTGGGGAGCAGCTGGCCGCAGGGCTGGTGCTGAGTTAGTGAAGTGACCCCTGAGCACATCCTGCACAGCTCAGCCCCCTCAGGGGCTCCCGGCCGGCCAGCTTTGTTTCCTCCGGGTTCAGAAAATGAAACTGAACTCGAATGCCTTCAGGGGAAGCCGACCCTCAGAGCGCCGCTTCCCTGAGGTCTAGCAGTGTGCGCCTTGCTTTCCTGCCCGGTTCTCCCCTAAAGGCATTGAAAACTGCGGCCTTTACAGCAGACAAATATGAGCAGACAAAATAGACCAAATTTTAACACCACCCAGTGCCTATCATTATTCACTCTTTAAAAATTACAATTCATGTGTTATCTCACAGGCATAAAAAATGACTGCTCAGTTTTAAATTCCTCCCGGGTTTATGTGTTACCTATAATACAAAGTCCAAAGTGCTTGTTACAGAGGTTGAAGACATCCCCCAAGCAGGGCATCCATTTGAGTTTTCAATTTTATGCTATGCGCTAACCTTGCCCCCAAAGAGTCCCCCACCCACACTTTTTCAATACTGGGAATTAAACCCAGGAACTTTTCCCTGAGTTACATCCCCAGACATTTTTATTTCTTATTTTGAGACAAGGCACTGCAATGTCTCTGAATTGCTTAGGACAGCTTTGGGCTTGTGATCATCCTGCCTCTCTGCCTCCTAGAGAGATTACTGGCTTAGTCTTGTGGTTTGGATATAATTTTGCCTCTGGTTAGCAGCATCACATCTGGAGCAGTTCGACCTGTTCTTATCCTGTGCTTTCTTCAAATGCAATAGAGAAAAAAATCATCCAGAATAAAGCCACTCAGAGTCCTGGGTCTTGTTCCTTCCACTTGACACATCCATTCACTGCAAAAAGGTCTTTGGGTACCTGTGATAGACCAGGAGGCTCTTCCAGTGCCCAAGACTTGGTGTCAAACAAAGTAGATGAGGTCCCTCCTTTATGGGAGCCCTCACTCCTGAAGGGAAAACACGCACGGATTTGATAGAACCACTGGAGCAGGAGGGCGCTGGAGATAGAGCTTAGGAGCAGGGGCTGCAGAGGGCCGGCAAAGCCTCGGCTGTGACAGAGGGGATAGAGAAGTGGCGGGGTCATCATGAGGCGCCTGGCAGGGGATGGGCCTGGCAGACCCTGCAGGAGTTGAAATGCAGTGTGGAGAGAGGTGCCGAGGGCACAGAAGTGGGGAGGGGAGAGGAAGGCGCAGGTGAAACCTAAGGACCCGAGGGAGGAGAGCCTGCAGGGGTGAGGCAGAGCCCTGTGAGGCCACAGCTGGCAGCACTGCAGGACCAGGAGCTAGGTTTGGTGGGTGGTGGCCAGGAAGAAGGAGCTGCCTGGAACCCAGCAAGCTGCTGGGTGGGTGACTGGTGTGGGACACTTAAACTCCAGAGCTGGGCCCATACCTCTGGGAATGATCAGCCTTGATTCCATGCCACTGAAAGCAACCTTAGTACGGACTTGGCTGTGAATGAGTTGGCAGAAAGGCGTAATTCGTTGACCAGGGTGGCCTCCATGTGGCCAAGCTGAATGCAGAGGCACAGGGCAGGGGCAACTTGCAAGGTGGGGACAGAGACCGAAGAGTAGGAGAAACACCCTTAGCTGGGTCGGTTACTGACCACAGGGCGACTTCAGCTTCCTTCTCCAGAAGGGTTAAAGCAGAAAGGCTTCCTTATGAAGCTGACTCAGCCAGGCTAGAACCTCCTGTTTTGGGATCTGCATGGAGATTCTGCTGTTTCCTCAGTTAATTAGCTGGAGTTTAACACACAGATGCCATTTTGGTTTAGTCCGGCCCACTGGGGCCTAAATTGGGGCTCATTCTAAAACACTGACCTCTTGTACTTCTTGTCTAACAATCCTTATCACGATGAGAATTATTTTAGTCTTAACCTCTAAATTACACGTGGACAAATTGCTTTCCCATCTTTTTTTTTTTTTTTTTTTTTTTTTTTTTGCCGTTTTGAGACAGCATCTCACTCTGCAGTTCAGCCTGGCCTTGAGCTCACTTTTGTAGCCCACGCTGGTCTCAAACTCGCAATGATCCTCCTGCCTCAGCCTCCCAAGTGCTGGGATTACAGGCGTGCACCACCACACCCGGCCACTTTCCCATCATATTAAAAACTCATCTGAGAGAGAACACTTTCCAAGTGGCTGGGACAGCATTGGGCATGTGCAATCCGATACTGCAGTGAGGGCTTTTAAAATATTGATAGATTTAGGACAACAGAATTGTATTTATAAGTAGTTTTTGTGTGACATTAGAGTTTTGTTCTTAAAGTCAGTTCTAAAATCTTTGCAGCATCATTGTTATGGCTCTCTCTGCATTATTATATATATATATATATATATATATTTTTTTTTTTTTTTTGTGGTACTGGGGTTTGAACTCAGGACCTTTTGCTTGCCAGGCAGGCGCTTATTCCACTGAGCTATATCCCCAGCAAAATTGCTTTCATTTCCACCAGTGTACCTTTTTTTTTTTTTTTTTTGGCGGTACTGGGGATCGAACTCAGGACCCTGCGCTTGCTAGGCAGGCGCTTATTCCACTGAGCTATACCCCCAGCCCCTCTCTCTGCATTATTTATCAAAAGCAAAATAAAAGACAGAGAATTGGAGAAAGGGAAATAGAATTTTCTCAAAGGAGAAAGGGGTCAGGAGGTAAGGGGGGGTAGAGACAAGAAGGGAAAGGATTGGGGTGTGTTAAATCCACGCACCTTCTCCCCACAAGGAATGTCAACATTATGAACTGCACACATGAACTCAAAGAAAAAAATTAAAATAAAGTTTTGTCTGATTCTTGGTCATTTCTAGAATAATCTTATAAACAAAAAAGTGACAGAAAACATCTTATCACTGCAGTTCTCAAGTGTGCAAAACCTTTCATTATTAATTGATTAAATCAACCCATGGAAGAAATTAATGATTTGATTTAGACCAGAAAGGCTCTTACATAGCATTAATTTAAGGAACTAGTTATAGATATTTTTTCCCTAAAGTCAAATCACTCATATCTAATTCTATTCTATTGTGTGATTAATATGTTTTAAAAATATACTAGGTTTAAAAGCAAAGTAGTATATTTTTAAATAAACATTGAGATATAATTTATGTACAATTTATATGATTCAATTATTTAAAAGACACAGCTCATGATACAGAGTTGTACAAACATCATCACATTCTAAGTTTTGAATATTCTCTTCATTACCAGAGGAAGTCTTCTACCCACTAGCAGTCACTCTCTCAGCACGAGGTAGCCAATGCTCTACCTCTGCATCTGTTTTCTGTTTCAGAAACTTCACGTGCACAGTGAGTAGACTGACAAAACATTAGTCTCTTTTGATTGGCCTCTTTCAATTAGCGTGCTATTTTCTGCATTCATCTCTGTTATAACAGATCTCAGAACCACATGCCTTTCTCCTGAGTAATATTCCAATCTATGTACACTCCATCCTGAGCCATTCACTCCTGGACAGATCTCAATGTCCCTCCCAGTTTTCATCTACTGTGGAATAATGTTGCTATGAGCATTCAAGTACAAATTTTTGAATGAGTATTCTTTTTGGTTTTCTTTTTTAAAAGAAGTTTTTAAAATTGTACATTTCAGAAACTTTACCAGGAAAGTCATCTTCCTTTCTTGGTAAAATATGGAGAGAAAGGTTACTGAATGTCCTGGGTGTTGCGCTTCTCTCATGGAGTGTACACAAGTGCAAGTCCTACTCATTTAACATCAAATCACTGCATATAAAACATTAAGCTCCCTTCCAGGCTGAAGCTCATTATTTTGATTTGGAATGGAATTTTATGATAAGCTGACCTGACTTAAGTATCTTATTTGAGATTTCCAAGTCTGTGGTGTCTTGACTGCAGATTTTTAACAATAAAAACACAGCAATGTTTAAGAGGAAGATAGGACTTCTTCTCATTTACTTTTCTTCATTCATTCAAAATGTAAGACAGTTGTTTACACTCCACAGCAATCTCATGTATTTCATATGCAAGATATTTTTTGGTCATGATGGAAGAAAGAAATTCCCATGAGAAGTAAGCAATTCAGGTTATGTAGGGTTAAGAAATCTGCTCATGTGTGTTAAAAAAATACCCATATTCACTCTCTCTTTTTGCTTTATTTTGCTTTAAACTTATTATAGTGTTCTAGTTTTGTCCTTCATTTAAAAAGGAGCAGCAGACATATTTAAGACAAGACTGTCCACAGGACCTGGGCTGCAGGCTCTTGCTTTGGTGAGAAGTTGTCACAATATCAGGACTTTTGATTCTTAAAATTTCTCTTCCTTGACACTGGCATTTCTGTAAACCACACACTGGTATGACTACTAAAAATAGGAGAAAATAAGTAGAATTCATTGTTGAGTAGGTAGCCAAAGAGTCAGATATAAAGGTAATAGCAATAAAGCCCAGAAAACAAACAAACAAAACCAAATAGCTGACTATGTTAATTTGAAGATCAGCATCACTTAGTTTGAAGGATACTCCCAGAATGCAATGCACTGGCTCCACTTCTGTACCTGCATCTTCCCTCTACTAGGTATTGTGGTTGGTTCTTCTCTGAAATCCTACTGTATGCACAGAAACAGATTAACCTCAGGAAGCAGGAAAAACTATCAAATTATGCTGTTCTATGCTATTTAAAATGCATCTACCATTAAATTTGAGGGATAGTTTTGCGGGATACAACAGTCTTGATTGGAAGCTGTTTTGTCTCAGGACCGATAATACTTCACTCCAAGCTCTTCTTGATTGGATGGTTTATGCTGAGAAATCTTCTGATTTTGATGGGCTGTCCTTTATAGGTGGTCTGTTTCTTTCCTCTAGTGGCTTTTAACATTCCATTCTTTAGCTGTATGTCTGGGATCCTGATTATTATATGTCTGAGTGTAGTTTTATTTTGGTTATGACTAGTTGAAGTTCTATATGCCTCACTTATTTGTACATCAGAATCTTTTTCCAACTTAGAAAATTTTCCATTATTATTTCAGCAAATATTCTCTTTATGTCATTTATGTTACCTCCTGTTGTTTCGTCAACTCCTATTAGTCTTACACTATTTCTCTTTGGCTCGTCTTGCAGCTGTTGAATTGATTTTTCCTGGTTCCTTGTTAATTTTAAAAGATCTTTCCTTTCATCATTGTTAACCGCCATGCTGTCTTCAAGAACTGAAATCCTATCTTCAGCTTCATTCAAAACTACCTTCAAATTTAATGGAGAGATAAAATATTTCCATTACAAAGAACAAGCAAAGAACTTCATGAGTGCCAAACCAACCTTACAAAGTACTAAAAGATATTGTAGACAGAGGAAAAAGTTACCACAATTTCAAGAACAACAATAGAAAGGAATCCTCAAACAAAGCAAACAATTAAACAGAGAGAAAAAATAGGAAACTAACAGCAAGTAAATAACATGACGAAAACAAGCCAACTCATATTAGTCGTAACCATTAACATAAATGGCCTCAATTCACCAGTCAAAAGAAACAGACTGGTAGAGTGGATGAAGAAACAAAATCCAACAATATACTGTATACAGGAACAGTCACAACCCCAAACACACTCAGCCACCCAATCCTTGACAAATGAGCCAAACAAATTCAATGGAAGAAAGATAAATGGTGCTGAAAAACTCTCTTGCTACTTGCCAAAGACTGAAAATAGACCCTAGTCTATCACCATGCACCAAATTCAAGTCAAAATAGATCACAGATCTCAATATTAAAACAGAAACACTAAATATATTGGAAGAGAAAATAGGTAAAAATCTTGAAGACATAGGGCTAGGCAGAGAGTTCATGAACAAAAACCAAACTACACAGAAAATACTTCAAAGAATCAATAACTGGGATCTCATCTTACTGAGAAGTTTTCGCACATCTAAAGAAATCCCCAGCAGAGTAAAAAGAAAACCCACAAATTGGGGAGAAAATTTAGCTGACTGACCCTCAGACAAAGGACTTCTATCTAGAACATATAAAGAATTTTAAAACATCAGCCCTCCCAAATTCAAAGACACAATCCAGAAATGGATATCTGAGATGAATACACACTTCTCAGACAAAGAAATACAAATGGCAAATAAATACACAAGAAAATGTTCAACATCATTAGTAATTCAAGAAATGCAAAGTAAAACAACACTGAGATTTCATCTCATCCCAGTAAGAGTGGCTATCATTAAGAAATCAACAAATAACAAATGCTGACAAGGCTGTGGAGAAACAGGAACTCTTTTCCACTGCTGGTGGAAATGCAGACTGGTGAAATCACTGTGGAAAGCAGTTTGGAGATTCCTCAGCAAACTAGGTCTAGAGGTCGCATTCAACCTAGCTATTCCCATTCTGGGTATTTTCCGAGAAGGACTGAAAACATCATATCACAGTGACATATGTGCACCCATGTTTATAATGGCTCAATTTGTAATAGCTAAATTGTGGAAGCAACTCAAGTGTCCAACTACTGAGAAATGGATTTAAAAAGCTGTGGCATTTTTATATAATAGAATATTACTCAGCTATAAAGAAAGATAAACTCGAGGCTTTTATAGGTAAATGAACACAACTGGAGACCATACTCATAAGTGAAATAAATCAGACCCTTATGTGTAAACAATGTATCAACTCACTAGTGGAAAAACCTGAAAGAGTGAATAAAATTAAGAGGTATGGTAGACATTGTGACGCAAAAGGAAAGTGCTCAAAAGCAGAGAACAACTAGGATGAGGGAAAAGAGAAAAGAAAGAAGGGGAAATTTATGTTTATACGTATATACAGGAGAGCTAACACAGTTGTATTACTGATTTCTATTGCTTTATTGAAAGGAACAGTTAATGATTATTTGATCAATCTTACGTGTTTATATTTGTTTTCCTTTGTTTTCCAGAGTAACCACTTTGAAGAAATCAATATGTAATACAACAACCATTGTTAATTTCCTATCACCTTGTCTGGATTTCAGTATTGCTTGTGTTGTTCTTGTGTTATTTTGTAAGTGTATGTATGTTTGTTTATATCTTTTCATTCTTTTGTTTTTAAATTAAAAAATAAGTGAAAAATAAATGAAATGCTTCTACCATGATTTCAGACAATTGGTGATATTCAGGAATCTCTGGCTCTTCCTGGAAGAATTAAAGCATCATATGTTATCATTAATCTATTTAGTTTAAGGAGGAAACCAGAGTGGACATCCTACTTGGTTTATGAAATCTTGACAAATAGGAATTCGGCTCTTTATCTCACTTGTATAATAGCAAGTATTTGGATCTCTGAGGTCAAGCATCAATACTTCTTGCACATAGCAATATAAGGAAATTACTAATACATGACATACCCAGGAGTGTTAATATGCACACATTAGTAACTGTGAGATGCACTGATAGGTATCCTGACTTGAGCAACCTTCAAATTCATTCAGGTTTTACTGTAACACATTACTGAAGAAACCACCACACAAGTAATCAAAGGAAAAACCCGGCTGTGGGTTACTGTTACATACAGATCCGCAGACCCACAAATCTGGAAGAACAGGCCAAACAAATAAGCCTCAAAAAGGGTTGCTCCAAGATACAAAGGTAAAAGTTACTAAGGTTTCTTCAATACACTGATATAATTATTTGCAGAGTTCAGTTTTATAATGATGGTAAAAATTAAACTAGAACTAATGGCTAAAATATTACATATTTGCCTTTCTTAAATTTATTTGCTAGGAATTCTCTGTTGTTGCTGGCTGAGATGGGGTCTATCCCTTCTGTCCATTAATTTCTTAATAAATTGTTGAAAAAAGGTTGCTCAGTCTACAGTAGTCCAAAAGGAGGAGCAGCGCAGCGATGCACAGCTGTAAGCCCAGCAGTGAAGGAAGCTGAGGCAGGAGGATCAGAAGTTCAAGCCCTATTTGGGCAATTTAATGATTTAGGGAGATCCTGTCTCAAAAACAAACGAATGGGGCTGGAGACGGAGCTCCGTGGAAAGACACTTTCTCTACTTTATTTAAAACTTGAATTAGGAAAGTTTTATTTAAGTTCTGTTAGGAAATACTATAATTTTTTATCATTAAAATAAGACTAACATCAGACTTGTATAAACAAGTTTTATAGTTTAAAGAATTATATTTTAACAATAGTTTATGGAATTACATTTCAATCATAGCTAAAAGAATTACATTTTAGTTTAAAGAATTACATTTCAATAATCTATACATTCAATTATAAATGGTATTTGTATGCACATATATGTCTTATTTTTTTACAAATCACATTCTTTCTTTCAAAAAAAATTATCTCAGTTGTGTACTTTTGCAAATGGAGAAATTAAGGCACCAGGAAGTTAATTTTCTGGCTAACCCAATATTTTAGTTGATAAATAACTGTACCCGGATTCAAACTTTTAGCATTTTAAACAGCAATTGCATATCTATGCACAATATTTACAATACTTATTAATTTCATTTAATGTGTTGGAAGTCAGCTACTGCAGTTTAGTGATTTTGGAAGTTTTGCTGTTTCTGTCAGTGTTTCAGGGAACACCAAGTCATTCCTGGTTTTCTTCCACAGCTGGTGCCTCCCTGTCAAACAGCATCTGAGCACCGGGGCAGCTGCCCAAGTGCATGCTCCCCTGTCCTCAGAGTCATGGGGGACACAAGATTCTGGGGCTCTCTTTGATGGCTTTACTGAAAATCCAATGCCAAATCAGTATAATGTAAGTGCTACTTTGGGGGGTTTCTTTCTTTCAGGAGTTAAGTGTTTGAACCCAAATCGCACCAATAAAGTGTTCCTTAGGAAAAGGTTATTTCCTTCTAGATCTAAAACTTTCTATTATAATATCATTCCCCCCCAAAAGTGAAGTTTCCTTTTGTATTACATTACTTGATATTCAAGATTCATAAGGTCCATGGTCACTGCCATTTGCAGGAAAGGTGTCATGAAAAATTTCTTGTCCATGGATGGGAACTGGTGGGGAGGAGAGAGGAGGACTGTCTGTCTCCGTCTCTCCATTTTCTACTAGGAGAATGCGGACTGACCCTCAGGGCCTGCACACTGAGTTACATCATCCACCAAATCTTTTCCAGATTCTCGCACAGAGGTCATAACCTTGGTCTCTCATGTGCACATGGCACCGGGAGCTTCTCGCTTCTGTGCGAATCTAGCTCGGAAGTTGCTGACAGGAAATAGAGCTTAGGTGGTGATGCTGGTGGTTGGGAGCAGCTGTGATTACAGGTGCAGCTGCGCTTGCTGCCTGGCCACTCACCTTCAGGCCCAGCACTGTGGTGCAGGACTAGGGACGCCTGGGTAAAGTGGTCTGTTACAATTAACCATCCAAACATCTTGCATGAGTTCATTCCAAGCCATTACTACCAAAATAAATATTCACAAGAACAGATTATACTGTGAAAGGCATCGTAAGCATTCATAAATAAGGAATCCAATTGCTCTAGGAGGCTGAGGCAGCAGGACTTCAAGTCTCATCCCAGCTGTACAACTTAGTGAAAAATCAGTTTCAGAAAAAGATTGTCCAAGGATGTTGTTCAGTGTGAAGGTCCTTGTTATGGTTTGTGTCTGCATGTCCCCCCAAATCCTCATGCAGTTATGGGGCAGACTTCTAGATTTTTGACTGATCCGTAATTCAGTGCTGGGATTATGTGTGTGAGGGCTGCACCTGCCCCTGGGGCAGGTAGTTTGCATACAGTGTAAGGGAGGGGAAGAGGCTGCTTTTGCTCTTGTTGCCTTTGCTCTCTTCCCAGCTGCCATGAACATTTGCCCTCTGCCTTGTGCCACTCTGCCTTGGAGCCAGCCGAGTATGGACTGAAACCTTCACGAACTGTGAGCTAAATAAATCTTTCCTTCCTTAATTCTGGGTGTCGGGTATTTTATCCCAGCAATGAGAGAAAAGTAACCGAGACAGTCCTGGGGTTTAACCCCAAGAGAAAAAGACAGACAGACAGACAGACAGACACAGAGACAGACACAGAGACAGAGATAGAGAACATAATTTATTTTTTTGAAAAATAAAGTTCTTCTTGCTCTCAGGGGTGTAAGGCAGTTGCTGTTAGCACATTCTCAGCGTCTACCACTGTCCAAGATTTTTTCTGTGGCAGAGTAATTTATTGTTCTTTTAACCTGGTTGAAGTTATCATTTAATTTTCTTACTTTGAAAAATATTCCAATCTCCAGAGAAGTTGCCTCAGTGATCTATTTTCTGCCGTCCACGCCACACAAATCACTTTGGCCTCCCTCTCCAAGCACCAGCGGCCTTCTGCAATTCCCTGCCTCCCAGGAGGATCACACTGGGAAGAGAAGGGTTGTTTGTGACAAGAACACCCTGTCTTCTTTCCACTTTCTGCTAGCTGAGCTAATTAAGGCTTCATGCTCCTGCGAGAAAGGAGAGGTGTACCTCTGAGTGATGAAGGAGGGGGCTTTCTAATAATAGAAAGCCAACATACTGCCTTATTCCTCGATACCTGGTGGGCTTTGGGAGAAGAGGGGATCACACACCCTTCACTCTGGCCCCTGGTTTTGGAGGTGACAGCTCTTGTGGGAGAACGGAGGAAGGAGCATGAAGGGACACTCAGTCAGGAAGGGGTTTGGGCTCGGGGCAGACTAGAATCAGTCACCCTAGCAGGAAGGGTGTGTGAGCTGGAAGCACTGGCGAAGAAGCAGTACGGGAAAGAAAGCTGTCTGCCTTCCCCTACTTGGCTGTGAGCGGGGCACAGACCAGTAAAGACAAAATGCATCCTCTCCGCACTACGTGAGCAGTGGCAAAGGTTAAGCCAGAAGATAACACTAGGCCCCGACCTTCTGCGAAGGCACCGAAGGAGAATGTACTAACAAGCTTTAATAACGAGCTGCCATCTGCCTCATATTCGCCTTTCCACAAGTTGCTGCCCGGCAAGCCTCAAAGTTGTTTGGTTTTGTGTTGTCTGAGAAGTCACTGAGTTTTTGAAGATGCTATATATATAAACCGGAACCCAAAGGAACATCTTTGAGAACCACTTGTCCTCTGTCTCCAGGGACTGTGTGGCATGTACATATTAATTATTTTCTTTTCTCTTGTTAGTCTATATTTTGTTAGAGGAGTCTTTTCCAGCTGTGAACGTGTGAGGGTTGAAAACCAACTGTGACTTTCTCTACAGTCTAAGGTTATGTGGAAGACCTGTGAAGTCGGACCTCAGGAGACTGTAGTCAGTGGGAAAGGAGTATTTTTATGGTTTTTGGACCTTGGTTCCAGGATTACCTTCTATGTTTGTTTGTTGGTTGGTTTAGAATAAAAACTTTGAAACCTTTGTATTCTCCGAGGTCTGAGGGTCAGCTTTGCCAACAATAAAATTAAAGATCAAACTTATGGCTCAGAACTGATTGAAGTGATTGTAGGACAACTTGCCTTGCACACCTAACTTGTTTGAAAAAGACTTCCACCTTCCACATGGCAGTGTGGAATAAAACACTACGTGATGCTTTTGGGGTTTGTTTACAGGATTTTCTCCATCCACTCAGGGAGTTTACAGAACTTGATCAAGGTCACAAAGCATGTAAAATGTTGAGCAAGATTTGAAGTTCTGACCTATCTAATCTCAAACCCATATTCTCTCCTACTTTTGCACTGATGTCGGATCACCTGAGTATTTGGACAGACAGCAGGACATAAAGGTGAAGAAGTCCTCAGGCTAAGCAGCATGGTGTGTGTGGAAGCAGAGTGTTCTCTGCCCAGACAGCAGTTTACTGAAAGGTATTTAACAAATGCTTCCTACAAAGTGCAGAGACCCAGGTCCATCCCCAGAGACTCATGTCCATTGGCTCCAGGAGGACAGGGCTCCTTACAAACCCTGACAGTGGCGCCATGAGCAGATTACTTACATTCTCTGAATTTACTCATTTATAAAACTGTAATATGGACAATCTTTTGAAATGGATTATCCTTTGATGAAATGCCCTCTGACTGCAAATGTCCTGTAAGTACCATGGAAATGACTCAAACTGAGAAAGATTTTTTTTTTCTTTTTTGACACCAGAAATCGAACTCAGGACCTTGGGCTTGTCAGGCAGGGGCTTGTGCTGATGAGCTATATCCCCAGACCCCTGACATAGATTATTTTTTAACAAAATGTTGAATAATACCCAATTTATGACATTTAATGATAAGAAAGAAAAAGTTAGATGTGGGAGACTGAAAGAAAATATATCAATCACCAGAAAATGTGTCCTTAAAAATTCAAGAATAAAGTGTAAGGAGTATTAAATCTCACTGTGGTGAGTGCGTAATGTTGTAGACCTCATGCAATGGAGAATTTCTAAGAATCCATCCACTTAATCTTATGCACAACCTGCCATGGTTGGCGTGGCCGTGACCTCCACAATTCGGGGAAGGAAACTGATCTAAGAAAAGAGCAAGACCCGTCCCAGCTTGGAGGGCTGCAGAATAACAAACACCAGGATTGCACTCAACTCTGTCCAGCTGTGAAGCCCAAATTCACCGCTGTGATTGCTGCTCATAAGGAGCAGGCATAGCTGCACAGGTGCTGAAACACAGCCCTGGAGGCTGAGAGTTTGGGGTCTCTGTTTACACCCCTCTCTTCCAGGTTACCCTCTGTGCTGTTTCCTCCACCCTAGCAGCTGGACAGGCCCTGTGAGGGCCCTGTGTAGACCTGGCCAGCAGGAGCAGAGCTTCTCCCATCTTTCATTATAAGGACAGATTCTGCAGGCAGGAGGAAGGAGTGTTTCCAGGCCTTGGAGGCTGAAAGAGTGGGCAGCTCCAATAGTTCAGAAGGAAACTGTGTCGCAGGTGTTGACTAAGGAATGAAAGGCACTGAGGACGATTCACAAAGAGGACCACGAGTGGGGTGTTCTTGGCTAAGCGGAATGGGAGAAGAAAGTGACACATTTTTCAGAATGGTCTAACTCAAGGGTTCTGGAAATAAAATGAAAATTTTCATTCTGGACTTGAAACTGTTGGGCATGACCTGAGGATATTAAGGAGAAAAGAGCTGATATTTGATCCAAAAGCAATAAAGAGCTCCCATCCAGTTTTCAAAAATGAAAGAAGAATCCAGACTTGGGGACTTGGATGTGAAGGAAGAAAGGACAGGCTCCGAAATAAAGATGACACAAGCCAACCTATTAATATAGCAGAAAGCGATGTTTGAAAGCAAAGCGTGTTTGAAGCTCCATGCCTATCACACACACCGTAAAAAAGAGTAGCAAAAATTATGCCAGCTGTGGAGGCATCATCTTTCAGTGTAAGCACATGCCATGAACGGAGCAAGGAACTGCATTTAATTCAACAACTACGTTTGACTTTTCTCAAATGTATAATTTATACTACTTTCACCATTCATTGACAACTTTCAGATCCTGTGAAATATTAAAACTATATTAAATCCATTTAGAAAAAATATGTATGGTGCCTACTCTTTTAAAGTTTCTATTATTTAAAAAATTACACTTAGGATGAATACATTACCTTCTTGCTCCTTAACTGAGCACCCCCGAATACAATTCTGAACCATCTAAGGAGGGTTTTTCTAAATAAGAAAATATTCACTAATTTTTCCCTACATGCAGATTAAAGTTTTGTTTTATCCAGTTGCAGAAATTAATGTGAGTTATTTAATAAACATCAACTTTTAAATTTCCAGATTCTAGTACTTTGGTTAATCTTAGAAATGATAAGCATAGGTATTGTTATGCTGACATTTATAATGAAGATGAGGAAAGTATCTAACTGTAGTCAGAAACATACTATTAATACACAATACATGGGAAGAATACCATTACCATTCTTCCATTCTTTACTGGTTACTTTCTTAATTTTAAGTAAAGTGTGTGTGTGTGTGTGTGTGTGTGTGTGTGTGTGCGTGTGTGTGTGTGCATACACATGCATGTGCACCTATGTGTATCTATTTGCTTGTGTACCCACTGCTCTTTGGTGAAGTTCAGAAAAACAATATTTATCCTATTTGGGGTAAACTCATTGAATATAGAATTGAAAATATCAGAACTTTTATAAAATAGAGAAAATAGAACTGAAAAATTAAAGGAAAAGAAAAGGTTGAAGAAAAGTGTTGACAAAAATATCCAGGGTTAATTTACTTCTTTATATGAGAATTTAAAAAAAAATAAAAGTTACTTCATTTCATGAAAGTTGTTTGGAGTAGAGCAGAGCATAATGAAGACACAGTTTATAGGAAAGGAAGAAATACAAATCAAGAAGTCTTGAATCACAGGAATAAAAATTTTTAAATCTTGGGAGTGAGAGCTGAAAAATAAATTACTGTCAATTAGGATAAAAATAATTATTTTATTTTTTCTTTTCTAAAACTTTATTTCCCATTGTTTGTCTCCAAGTCAAAGAATTAAAGTTGTCATACAAAGAAGAGAAAAGAAGGAAATGCAGTGAATAATATCCAATATTGCCCTTGAGTACTCAAAGTAGATAATTTGCCAGGGAACTGCATATGACTCTAGTTTCACTTAATTGTTTGCTTTTTCTCTGATAAACATACTCAGTGTTAGAATTTTGGGGCACCCAGGAGTTGGAGGAATGAGTAGATTACATGAAATAAATGCAGTGATACTTGCAGTGCTCATACATGTGCTTGGAAAGAGTGGAATTCCCTGAAGTCCTGGGAGGCACATGTGGTTCTCACTGGGTCATTCATGCAACTGTATTCATTCATTGGTGGTACTGTGTGGCAGTCAATTTTGAAGTCACTGGGGTGGTGCATGTGCAAATGTGAAAATAATTGCCCACCTGGAGCTCACATCCTAGCCAAGGGCCACAGGAAATAGACCTAAATGTGATGCAGCATGTCAGAGAGTAAATATAACAGGAAGTGGGGTGTATTGCTCAGGAGCACAGGGCAAGGTCTTTAACAGTATTCAGGGGGCCAATCACAGACCCCTCTGTCTTCCCCCAAGTGGCCTGGGCTAAAGGGAGGGCCCCTGAGAGGGGATGAAGTGCGCACTTGCTCGTGTGTGCTGAACAAGGCAGCCCTGCCTTTCCAAGGGAATGTCCTAAACGATTTGACAATATTAACACCATAGTCTTCTAGAAGGGAAAGTGCATTTGAAGTTGAATCATACAAGACCACAGGCCAGAGTGACTCATAAGAGAGATGACGGTAGGGTCGGAATGCCACAATGAAGAGGCGCTCAGCTCAGGGGACCCCGGAGGGAAGGTGAACAGGTCAAGGGTGAAGGAAAAGCAGCACACTGGGACCCAGAGGACCAGCCTCCTGGTGGCCAATGGCCAATGGAAGCTTCGGGTAGAAGCCAAGTGTGCCAGACTTAGAATGGGCCTTTGGGAAAGCTTTGGTAAAACATAGTAAAAAAGCATTAGATAATGGCTTATGATATATGTGCCACTGATTATAAACTACAGCAAACATAATTGCTGTGTGTGTCAGTTTCCAGCCAGAATATTTGAGGTTTTCGAAAAGAGATGAAAATTTCCCTGGGGATCTCATTTCAATTTCTTTGATTAGGAGTCATTAGGAGGGAAGTGGTATTAAATTGTACCACAGATTCTGATGCAGGGGGAAGGGGGAAGAAAGAATTCCTCAACAAGCTTCTGTACTCATGGAAGTACATCAATACCACAGCCAGTGGACCTGTGAGTTCCAACCCACACAGGCTCCAGGGCGATAGGAATGTGTGCAGTCTGCCAGGCTGGATGGGTCATCCTTCCCATTGCTGGGGCAAGATGTCCAACAGCCACACCTTAGAGAAGAGGGTTATTTTACTCGTAGTTTTAGGGGTTTCAGTCCATGCACGGTTGTTTACCTCTAAGGAGGAAATGGCAAAGTAGAGGCACAAGACAGAGGAAAGCTGCCCACCTCATGGTAGCCAGGAAGCAGGACAGAAGGGCATGGACCTTGCAAAGACATGCCCCACCAGTGGCCTCCTTCTCAGCAGGCACTGCTACCCAGCAGCACACTCAGCTGTGAACTCAGCAATGAATCAGTCCCCTGGTGAGCACAGGGTCCCAGGATCCAGTCAGCTTCCAAAGCCCCACCTCTGATGCAGGAGATGTTGGGGGTGTTCAAGGTCTAAACCTTAACTCAGCATAGAGGTGACTAGAGGACTCTGGTGGAGACCACTATGAAGCAGACTTGAGCAGGATTTAAATTAATCAATTGGCTTTTCATGTTTACTTGTGAATCTGTCCAAGGCCTAGGCTCCTTGTCTGGAAAATGGCAGACTCATAGTAAGCGAACATCTGTGAGTCACTAATCCCTACTAAAACCTGTAGTGGTAGATGAATCTGGAAAGCCTGAAAGGGTAAGACAAAATCATTACCCAAGGACACCTGGATCTGATCTCAAGTAGATAAAGACTGTAGCCTCAGGCATCTCACTTCTGGGTATATTAATTTAATACCTTACTTGTAGAAGTCTTTGAGTGATTCTGCCCTTCTTGAATATTCCCCTTTTCTTCTGACAACCAAATAAATATGGGTCACCTTTGCCATACACTCACTCAGGAGATTGCAGACCTGATCAGCCCGCAAAAACTAAGGGAAATTTTTAACCCAATAGGACTACTCCAAAATAAGGGCAGGCAGGGGACTGCAGCTGTTCAGACTGCCATTCGCGCACCACAAGGGGACCCTGTACGCAGCTAAACAGATGCTACTCTTCACAGGGCTGGGGAAAGTTGCTAACTAGCTGGAGAATCCTGCTACAGCTTCTTCCTAGCCAGGCTGAAGTTTCCAAAGGACTTATTTTAGTATCCCAACAGTAAGTGAAATTACATCTATTTGACCTAATAAAAGGGGTGTTACTTTCAGCTAGAGCAATGCTTGCCTTCAGTAAGCTTGCTCTGGATATTGGAGGGAGAAACAGGTAGGCAACAAGGAAGTAGCCTGCAGAATTCTTCAGGTATGATTCCGTTAGAATTATCAGGTAACTCTAGAGATAGTAGTCATCTCAAGCTATAGCTAAAGAATGGATATTTTAACAAATGCACCACGGTGGTTAAAGTTGCCAGTAATATCATGGATTAATGCAGATGGAATGTGACATAAATATTAGAGTCCAAGAAGGAAAGTGAACCCTGTGATGCTGAGATTCTTTTTCAGTTCTGGGGAAAAACCCAGGTCCTTGTACATGCTGAGCAAGTGCTTTACCTCTAAGCTACACCCCAACATTTTGTTTTGCTTTGCTTTGGTTTGCTTTGCTTTGTTTTGTTTTTGAATCAGGGTCTCACTTAATTGCTCAGGCTGGCCTCAAACTTGGCAATCCTGCCCAAGTGTCCTAAGCAGCTGAGTTGTAAGTTGGGCACCACTGCATCTAGCTAGACTTTATTTTTTGATGACCAGGATGTGTTTCAGTGTCCTATGCACATTAAGGTCAGCATTATGAAAAGCAATTGTAAATTTTACAAGAGGAAACTGAAATTTACTTGTAGTGGTTTAAGTCCTATCTTTAAAATTGCTTTTTGGGGTCAAATAAATAAAACAATTTTTTGTGAACAAAGAAAGATGTACATGAATACAAAGACTATGTGGTTAAAGCTGTCAGTCTCTTTGGTTTTCATTTAGACAAGGATTTCCTATTCTAAATTCATGATTGAAATAGTGCAAAAGAATTTCAGGACTCCCTAGGTAAATTACATTTCTTCATTCAATGTATTTTCATAGTGAAAGTCAGCAGTAATATTTTAAAGGAAAAGAAATAGTACAAGTCGACAGTAGGAAAGATGGGGGGGCGGATTTTGAAATATACCTGGAAAGCAGTGAGATTGTGAGATGTCTTTTGAGCTGAATCTGAAACCAGGGAACATACTAGCGTTATTAGTAACCATAGTAGCTCATAGTTACCAAAGAGTTGCATGTTTTTTAGTACCCAAATGATCTTTTTCCATTCAACTCCTCATGAATGTATGTTATTCATTTAGTGAGTGGTTAATTTAGCAAACTGTGTGTAAGGCTTGGTATAAGGTCTGCCTTTGTCATCGCATGGCGCAGTTTTTCACTGTGTACAACTGCACCCGACATGATTTTCAAGATGCTAGAAGGGTCTCCAGCCCCAAGGGGCAACCAAGATGTCTCCTGACATATTTGTAAACACGTGGGAAAGTGTCGCCAATGCCACTGGTGAGGTCATGGCTGCAAGAGGTAGGAGAACCACTCTCAGCCCTGGAGCAGCTCTTGCTGCCCAGAGCATCTCTCCAATATTGGAGCAGAATCAAAATAAGGGTTGTACTGAGAAGTCCTATCACTCGAGCATCACAACAAAGTGGGGAAGCATCTGTCCTCAGCACAGCTCTGGAAAGAGGGTCTTTGCCTGAGCACAGCACAGTGGGAGGCCTCCAGCTCCCTGATGAAGTGTCCACAGCTGCAGGTGACAATATGATGTTGATGCTCCTCTAAAGCAATGCGTTGTGCTGACAAAGTGTGGGCTATTCCATGTCACCAGAATTTACATAATTAGAATTACTTTTGCATCAGAAAATTCTCAAAAGAGAAACCTGAATTATCATTCATTTTGCAACATTAAAACAAGGTATGAATCCCAGAAATTTCATAGAGCTCCAAAGAAGGAACACCACTGACCTTTCTCAGATCTACTTCTTAACACTAAGGATGATGTATGTAGGTGTTTTCCAAGTCTCTGCTTAAAATGTAATAACAATAGTAAACTAACTTTGTAATTCCTACTAGAATTCCTTCTGTTCATTTTAGTTATGTACAAGGCGGCCGATTAATTAGCATTACTTATATCCCCCAATGAGTCACCATTTTGAGTTCCAAATTAAATGCATTGTTATGTCTTGTAAATTACAGTCTTAGTAGGTCCATGGTTTATAATTAAATTGCACCTGTGCCTTCTCTGTTAATAGGGTACCATGTGTGATGTGCAAATCTCCACTGTGGACATGATGGCCTCTCTGAAGTATTCTAACTTTCTGTGTCTTACTGAAACCATCAGCCTGGCCCAAACTCATCCATGGTGCATAGATTTAGTTCAGCAGGGTATGGGGACTATGAAAAGAATCCAGAACAATCTGTGTTAAAGCCAGAATATGATTCTCCCCTTTCAGAGAGAAAAAAGCCAACATCTTATAAAAATGGTCAAAGGAAATTATCTAGGGAGCACTAAAATTAGAAGTCGAGCAGCCTTTCAGTTTTTCTTCATCATCTTCTATGCAAGATGTGACATCTCAACATCCACAAAGTTTCTGCTAGATTCTGCTAGAGATAGTTTAGCAGCAAACAATAGATACTGCATCATCATCCTTATGGCTCGGTGGTGGCAAGCCCAGGACACGTGTGCTGAAGCCATGACACTCTAGTACTAGTTACGTCATTTGAGTCCCCGCTGTAAGCACAAAACTGCACCTCACCCTTGTGCCATACCTCCAGAAGGGGTCCTACCAACATTTCCACTGACAAATGAGGAAACTGAGCTCCAAAATTCAGGTTAGGGGCTGGGGATGTAGCTCAGGGGCACAGCGCCTGCTTGGCAAGTGGAAGGTCTAGAATTCGATTCCTGATTCCAAAAATAAAATAAAATAAAATAAAGCATTCAGGTTACTTTTCAGAATGTAACTGGAAAGTGTTGGGGTTAAGGTTTCCCCTGGGTCTCTTTATCTTCACCAGAACCTGGGTCTGGTCCTCTGACTGCTGCTGCGGGCTCCTGAGTTTAAATTCAGAGTAATTTATTGTCAGAATTACATGATGGATTTTTTTGTGTATTAATTTTAATAAAAAGGAAAATAAAAAATGTAAGTCAATTGAAAAGCATTTCATACGTGAAGTCATATGATATGTGGCTTATTTTAAAAATATTTTATGTTTGAGCTATGTAATGAATATATTCTCCACAGGGACCTGGTCACGTCTTAATCCTTTTTCCTTTCCCTTTCTCCCTTCCTACCCCTTCCTATATTTTCTTGTCATCTATATCTTATCTGCTGTTTAAATTACTTACATAGTACTTTGGGTTTCTTATTTAAGAGAAAGCGGTATCTCACATTCTTTGTCTTATTTATTTCACTTAGTAACGTGGTTTCAAGGTGCAACTAACTCCCTGTGAATGAATGAAGTTTATCTTTCTTTACGGAGGACTAGGGCACCACTGTGCACCACGTTTTCTGTGTCATCCCTCTGTTGGTAGATATATATGCTGTTTGCAAGATCTAGCTATTATAAACTGCGCTGCAATAAACGTGGATGTGGATGTCCTGTCTTTGTCTCATTTCTTTTGTTATCATGCTCTTTTATGAAATATACACACATATACATATATATTTAAATTTTCTCATTGTTTCTTTTACTATGTATTTTAAAATTATTTTATTAGTGGTTGTCCTGAAAATTATCATCATCATATTAATTTATCACAATCTCCTTTTTCTTAAGCTCAACTTAATTTCAATAGTGCACAAATTTTGCTCCTGTTTAACTGTACTGATGCCCTCTTTCACATTTTTGTCCTGACTTAGGTCTTTTACATTCTGTAAACATAGTAAAAGCCTCAGAAGAAGAAGCACGACAGGGAAGAGCAAGAATATTTGAAGAAATCACGAGTGCAAAGTTCCTAAATGTAATAAACATGGTAAGTCTACACCCCAAGAAGCTCGATGGCCTCTAAGTCAGAGAAACTCTGAGGTCTGCATCTAGGCACATCATAATCAAAGAACCGAGAGACAAAGAATACTGCAGGCAGCCCAGAGAAGTGACGCCTCCTGAACAAGCTATCAATGACATTAACAGTCTGTTTCTCATCTGGAGGTCAGTAGGCAATGCAACAACATATTGAATCAGTTGAAAGAAAAAGACGGTCAACCAAGAATTCCACATCTACTCAGGCTTTCTTTCAAAACTCACATTTGAAAGAAGAGAATCAATAGCAGAAAGTTTCTATCTTACAAACAACCCACATCACCAAATTTCTTTTTATCTTTTTAGGTGCTGGGAATCACACTCGGGAGCGTGTGTTTGCCGGGCAGGCACTTGTGCCACTGAGCTGTGTCCGCATCACACCAAATTTCTGCTATCTTAACAAAATGTCAATATTTTCCCCCATTTTAAGAGTGGGAGAAAAATTCATAGAGATATTTAGAATGGGATGATCAGCCTAAGAGCAGGAAAATAAGAAAAGGGCACCATTATAGAAAGTAGGCGAGATAATTTTTAAAGTGGAATTAGCATACCAAGTAATCATAATTGGTGCTTCAATCTCCGTGTCCCGAGCCTCAAAGCACTCCACAGCAAGCTCTTTGAATGTTAGGGTACCCTTGGAACAGAGAGCCTTATTCAGGAAAAAAGCAGGGATACCAAGGAAGGAAGATGATAGCTTAAAAGTTCACTTGACCTGGATGGTTTAAAACCCTGGGCTCAGAAATGAAATGTTGCTCCCTGCGAGATCACTGTACATACAATGTTTGCACATTCTCCATCCTGGGTGATTTCCAGAGCCATAGCTCAGCAGCTGCAAGCTTTAAAGCTGTGAATTTAAACGTCTCAGTCTAACAGCTGAGGAACTTGATCTCAGGAAGAAAAATAAACCCCAGGAAGCAGAGGGCCTCTGAGTTCCACAGGTTCACCCTCGGGTGTGGCCGCTGTTCGGGTAGGGCTTTGGAAGATTCAGCAGCTCCTGCACTTTCAAGAAGCTACGGGAACCCCTTTTCAGAAAACACACTCCAAATTAACTTGCAGTTAAACTTACTTTTGTGTGCACAGTGCTATAAATACCACGGCATCGATGAAATCGCTGTCACTATTCTACCGTCCCGTCACCCTAAAAAGCCTGATATGACTCCTTTAAGATCACACGATCGCCTCACTCCTACCGACTGGTAGGCATTGCTCTGTGCTGTTTCTACAGCTGTCTTTTCCTGACTGTTCTGTCAGTAAGAATCACATAAGTATGTATGATTTAGGAATGACTTCTCTCCCTCAGTATGTCCTTTACATTGATGATTCCATACTGGAGCCCTTACAAATAGAGTACATGCATTTACACACAGACTTCTGCAAATATACATGCCTACATTTCTCTGGCTAAATATGTAGGAGTGGAACAGGTGATAAAATACACAATTAATTTTAATGATATAAGAATTTGCCAACCTTTTTTCCAGAGGTACCCTACTGTCTGTGCTATGTGAGGGTTACTCAGCTTTAGAGATTGTTCTGCATATGGTGGCTGTTTACATTTAATTTTATACTGTATGTATTTCATATATATTTATTATACATTTAATTTTACTCCTCCTAATGAATGGTGGTACCTCACTCTGATGAAATTATCATACCTGTAATGGCTGATGATCTTCCCATGCTCTTACTTATTATCCATATAATCTCTTGGGTCAAATCCTATCCCTTCATGTTTTCTTCCCATTTTAAAATTAAATTGTTTGTTTTTCTTATTCTGCTATGTTACACACCGTCTTTCATATTCTGGATACGTCAGATAAATACTTTGCAGATGATCCCTCTCTGGTTAATGGCTTGTGGTTTCATATTTGAAATGTCTTTCACAGATTAAAAGTTTTGAATTTCATTTCTCTCTGTTACTTATGAATCATCCATCTACCTACCTGTCATCTATCTATCTATCTGCCTATCTCTCTCTCTCTGTTTCTGTGGTCCTGGGAACCAAACACAAGGCCCTGTGCATACTAGACCAGTGCCAGAGCCCTGGCTCCATCCCCAGCTCTTCTGTGTTGTCTTGATTTTCCTGTCCCTGATGTTGTAAGAGCTACGCATCCTCCATTTCTGCTCTTATCAGGAGAACCCGTGTGTTCAGGCAAAGTGAAGTATGTTCTTAGGCTAACTCAGTCTTCTAGCTCTGCCGGAAACTGCGTATGTACTCGCGTACTTTGTGGGAATTCATGGATGAAAATTAGCCCGGGAGCTCTGACGGAGTCTCGTCCTGCCTTGTCTCTTGGTTCTATGTCCTGATTGTTCTCTGTTATCGCAGAGTCCTCCAGTAGAGAAATAAGGGAGCGCTGCACAGGGTGCTTACCTGTGTGGATACTTTAGGGTGAATTGTTCCCAAAGGTAATATGATAAGCCTGACAATGTTTAAGATCTGCACTCTAATCACAAGTAAGATTGATAGTAGGATAAATAATCAAACATTATTTTTTAGCAAGGGACTTTAAAAGAATAGTAGGAATTGCTGTGCTACAATAGAATCGATATGGCTTAAAGGTCAGCACACCAGAACATAATCTGAAACCACAGGCCTAGAATTAGTTTATGTATAAAAATGTGTTAGATGCTCATGCCTCAGTGTTCAAAGATCCTTGCTGTTAAGACATTTGAAATTAGAGAGAAGCCACTTGATTTCTAAAGATCCTCTATGGTGGAGAGACAACTGCTAAATACACTCAGATAAAGCAACCCAGGAGAAAACAGTCAGATCTGACACAGCTTAGACAATGTTTATTTCCTAAACAGCGGGATTGAGTTAAATTGAGAGCAAGTGTGGTTTAACCTTGTTATGGCCCAATTGACCTCATGCTGAAGATTCAGTGAGACTCTTGAACAAGGGAACTAAAACTCAGGCAAGGCGACTCATATAAGACAATATTTCCAATGTTTCTTTTGGAGTTTTCTAAGTAATCCCAGTGAAATGTTTTTATTGCCTTCAGTGGTAAAGGAATAAAAGCAAGTATGTCAGGTAGGACTGTGATTTGGTGGTCTTCACTTGAAGAATTGCAGCTGGTGACCCATGGGCACTGGGGTCCCTGTGCCAGGGGAAAGGAGGGTGGTTTTGTGAAGATCCATCCCCTGCTTTAGCTGGGCTCCTAGACTGTGAGCATCTGCAGAAGGCTTCCGAAGAAATCTTCAGGAAATGCGAAGAGGAAACCGCATGGTCCAAAGGAAGGAAATGCAGTTCTGAAAGCTGTACAGACATGCTCGATTTTGGAAGTTTAAGTGGTTAGTTTTCAGTTACAATAAATTTAAATCCTATGTATACATGATGACCCCACACAAACACACATGTTTGCATTACTGGTAATTAAATAATTCTGGCTTCACTTTGAAAAACTTCAGGCAATTTAAGCCTACTTTAACTTCTAGTTAGTCTTTAAAGAAAAATAAGATTTGTGGTATTTCAAATGCAGCTAGTTTAGTAAGAAGAAAGGTGAATATAATATATATTAAAATGAATGTGGTCTTTACCAATGTAATTGAGAAAACAACTTTATTCCACACAAATGTATATAAATATTTCTTAAATTACTAGCACATTATTAAGTAAAATAACTCAAAATAGTTTATGCAGCTAATTTAAATAATAATAAAACAATTTATATGTTGATAATAGCAAGTTTAAAACATTTTAGTGATTAGAAAAAATGTTTTCATAATGGTGCCAATTTGCTTATGCATGTAATAAATAGAAACTTTATCTCATAGGAAAATAACTTAAAAGCATATGCCCTGGTTTAAGCATATATAAACACATTCTAACTGTGTAACATTAGTTCCTGCTGCCCTTTAGTGGCATTGTATGCCTTTGAATGGAAGCCTGTCCAGTGACAGAGGCAACCGTTTCCTTTTTATCTCTGGAAATTATTTGGGCCAGCCAGGTTCTCAGGTCCTCCCTCCACACCCTCCAGGTTTACCCCTCAGTTTCCAGGACATCAAGGGAGCTTACTCTGCCTCCCGGTCTAGCAGCAAAGTTGCAGGGAAACTCGGTTCCTAGCAGACAGCATAGGAGGCCCAAGGCAGCACCCCAGTAGTGAGAGGGGCCGGTGTGAGTCTGTGCTGGCCAGGCCGATCCCAGCTGCTGTTGAATTCAGCTGGGGGTCAGTCCTAGTACTGCTGATAACCCAGAGAGGACTCAGTAGGTGTAGGATGAAGGACTCAGTGTCCACTGCCAGAATTAAACCTCTGTTGTGTTTTGTCCAAAATTTGAGGGTACAACTATTTTGCTTGCCAGCTGAGGAAATCAAAGCATGACTGAAGGAGGATGCAATACTTCATGGCATGTGTTTCTATAACAAAGCCTTGTGGTGTTGGCCCCTGGAGTCTTCCTCCCAGCTTGTCCTGCCTATTTTCCCGTGCAAGTACAGAGTCTACACCATTTTTCCATGGATTGTCCAGTAGGTCCTTTCTTCTGTAGCATTCCGACCAGACTGGAGACCTATCAGTTCATTTACATTGTGTTTCACTTGCTGAATGCAGCAGACAGAGAGAGAGAAGTCAAATATCTCTTCAGTGCTTGGTACGTGGCTAGCAGAGCTCAGTAAGTGAAGGGAAGAATAGAAATTGACAACTCTGTGAATGAACAATCTTTAGAGAGCAGGAGAATAGGACAACAGTGTGGCATTAACAAGTTCTGAGACTCTGAGAAATCACTTAAGCCTTCTAGACCTTTGGATAAAAGAGCTGGTTAGGAATCAGATGGACAGTCTAGGAATGGAACATCTCTATAGGACCAAAGCATGTGGGTGCAGAGAGGCCACAGTGAGTGAGGCCTGTCCATGTAACAGCAGAGGATTGGGAGAGCCTAGAACTCCCAAACTTGTCTCTGACTTCTACAGCCCCAAACCTTCATGCTGTATTAGTCCAATGGTGGAGTCCAGACTCTAGTGTGAAATCCCAGCAAGCTCCTAGCCAGCTTCCCTGGGAGACCCGCCCAACAGCAGCCAAATGCTTCCAAATGTGGTCAACGTTGCAATGCCTGTGCAATGGCTGCATTATAGGCAGCTGAATAGGGTAGAAATTAACAGGCATCTGGAGAGGGCTCTGCCTCAAAGCAGAGAGTGCAGAAGATGAGATCCCCTCAAACCTGTGGTTGGAAGCAAGTTTGAAAAGAGCTGGGACTCAAATGGACATGAGATAACCAGGCCTGTGAGCTGCCTAAGAAATATATGGTGGCTTGAGATTACACTGTAGTTAGCACCGTCTTGTCTGGGGAGCAGAGATAGGGCATCAGAGGCCAGGTGGGTGAACAGAAGCCCCTCACCCAGACCCCCATTTCTAGGAGTGCATTTGGTCTTTCTATGCTAGACATTACAGATAAACTAAAGTTGACATTTACATGTTCCCTTCTGTGTGACTTGCCTCCCTACTGGATCAGTATTGGCTAAGCAACTATATTTGCAGTTGTCTACAGTGATTATACCTTGACCCGTCACTACCCAGCTTGTGATTTTACTGTATAAAATACCCATGAAGAAAAGCCCTACAAGCAAGCCCCTGTTAGGGACCTTTCTGTCTTTCAAGAGCGTCTCTCAATAAACCTTTCCTTCTCTTTGCCTTCTTTGTCCTCAGGTCTGCTCTTCACTGCCAGGAAACACAAACTGCACATGGACATGAAGAGGAGTCCCTTCTCGTGAGAGGTGGACAGCAGTGGAGAATCCAAGGCCTCTTGGTACCCCCTTTCAGGAGCAAAATAAGATCCCATCACGTTGTAAAGGACAAACAGTACAGGCAGGCAGGTGGCTCAGCAGATTCTGAGGGAGAGAGAAGAAGGCTGAGCCCACCTGAGAGAGGCACTGCACCATGGGGGAGTCCATGGAGACCAGTGCAGTTTTGGGGCTTTTTTCAGACGGGACCTAACCAAACACAGACAGTGCCTACCCTGCTGTCCTCATCTCTCAAGTGGACAGCAAGGGTAACAGCCAAGAGAAAGGAGCCCAGGGTCCACAGCACGATACCAGGTTCCACGGCCCTGGCCCACCAGTCCAGGGGGCTGCACAGTCCAGCCCCGCCTCTCTAAGCTGGCTCAGGACCCCTGCTGTAATGCAGCCACAGCCTCATGTTTGCATCTCGGGCACCTGTTCCCAAGGTCCCACAACTCCACCGAAGTAGGAACTGCTGTCACAGCAAGACCTCTGCTATCCTCACGGCATTGATTCCAGGTGATAACTCCCCACATTTAGTTTTCTAGCTGCTTCTGACTTCCCACACTGGCATTAAGCCAGGGACCTGATCAGCACTATAACCACAGCCATGCAGAATGTGATACACAGAAAGTGCTCAGCAAAACACGGGTAAGTAAGATGTAACCCTAGAGAACAGAGCTAACCCAAGGAATTTATTTTGACATTTCTAAGGCTGAAATGTGATGTGGGGCTTTGGTGTGCAAGCTGTGACTATTTCTCTTACTCTAGATGTATGCAGGCATAAGTGGGCTCGTTCCACGTTAAGTGCCATAACCCAAGGAACCCAACAGCTATTCCAGGATGAACAGGAGGAAGGCAACACTGCAGCTCACTGAATCTGTGGAGAAAACACAATATCAGTTCCGCAGTAATTACAGAAACCGGAGTCTGTCCAGACACTGGGGCTAATGGTCTCTGAGAGGCAGATGACAGGAAGGAAGAAAAGCAAGCAGATAAGTAGCAGATGAACTGTGGACTATTTCACAGTGCTCTCAGGACAGTTTCAGAAATAACAGGGAGACAGGCATAATTGCCAAAAATGTACAAAGAATGCCACCCTTTGTTATCGTGGCTCTCATTGAGAAACTTTCCTCATGCAAAACCTCTGAAGTGAAGCTGTGTCCTCTACATTCCAATATATGTAACTCTCACTGAGCTTCCTACTCACACACATGTGCCTGCATCTGAGATACTTCTTCAGATGCACTCCTGACAGAGGAATTACCGAATCTGAGAGGTGGGGCTGCTAGGAGACATTGTAACGTGCTCTTCAAAGAGGAAAAGGTCTGAACACTCATTTTTAATATTCTCTCATCATTTCTCAATATCTACTCAACTTAAAAATCACAACATTGTATTTTTGGTTCAGCTGACATTGAACATGTGTATTGTTCCATGTTAGGAGCCACCCACTCATTTCCCCCATTTTTTTCTTTCAGCACACTAATTGTTTGCCTGGATACTGCACATCACACTGGGAACAACTTCCCAGCTTCTAGTCGCTTTCTGGATATAGGTTGTGTGGACCTCACTCTTCTTGATTTTTTTTTCATCTCTTTGACAAAGTTCTCTGCCACTTTGCATTCCAAAATCTGAGTGTTTGTTTGTTCGGTGATTATAGCTTTATTTTTCACAACTAATTTATAGTAAAGCTCATTTAGTGCACTGATTTACCTGAATGTTTTTCTTACTCAACAAGCACTTGTGGAAGAATGCTCTATTGTTTAACTGAGCTTCAATCTACTCTATCGTGTACAGAACCCTCTGCAGTGCCAGGGCTGGTTTAGGTTGCCCGTTGTCAACCAAGAGCAAAGCACAAGAGAATCAGGGGGAAGTGGGCTCTGAGAAGCTCGCAGCTGTCCAGGTCAAGGTGTCACAGCAGAGGTGCTGCACGGCCTTTCAGACGCTGTGAGCGCCCAGCGCCAGGCATGTTCTTGTTCAAGGATAATTCTGAAAAGGATCCATTGAGAATTTTAAAGGACTTTTGTGTCCTAGTTGAGGAGACTATTTTGTTTTTATCTTGATAAATGAGCTAAAACCATTGCCATTATTTTCTCAGTGTTAAAAGCACTTTTTCAAAAAGTGCTCATGCTAATGGGATGTTCTCCCTCAGGGATGATAAACATGAAAATTAACTTATTAAATGTTGAAAGTCTGGTTTATGTGAAATTTCAGGCTTCTAGTATAGTGTAGTCCAAACTGACATCTCATAAACTACCGAAAAATTTATAAAATGCAGTACATGAAGTATTTATATACCCACGTCTTTTGACATGAGCCATTTAAAATGTCTGAGTATTTCTCATAGATCTCATTCCAACTTTGATTTTTCTATTTTACGTGCCTGGTCTCTATAACTGACTTGCCTTGAACATTAATGAAATTCTTAAGAACTTCAATTTGTAGAAAATATGTATGTGTCCCTGAAATGTTAACAATTTAGAAACTAATTTAGGAATATAATCATATCTTTATGCTAGATTCTAACATAAAATTGCAGTTGTGGTAACCAAAAAGAAAGTGTTGGCTCCTAGCAGATTTCAAAAATCACATTATAGATAGGAGCAGAACTAGTAAGAAAGTTACATAAAAATGACACTCACTAAGATATTAAAAATTGAATGAAAGCAAGTTACATATAAATGTTAAGCTGAAACTTTAAAACCTTTTTTCTTTTTTGAGAAGGTTCTCCCTATATTTTCCAGGCTTGCCTTGAACCCATTATGTAGCCCAGGCTAGCCTGGAACTCACAGTGATCCTCCTGCCTCAAGCCTCCCTAGTACTGAGATTATAGGCAAATGTTATTGCACCCAGCTTTGAAACTTTTAATCTCATCCTCATTAGAAATCTGGTCTAAGTGCTGACCACGACAATTCAAACACCAACTCTGACCAGTGTGGCACACCCACATCAGCACTTGGATTAGCTACTGAACTGAACATTCTTTTCTGGATGGAAAGATAACTATTGTGCTGAGTGTGTGTAAAGCACCGAGTACTGGTGTGAAGAACTTTTTCTTCTGACTCAAACAACAAGAAGCCAGAAGGTCTGCTGGTGTATGTCAGCTCCATCACCGCCCATAGGCATCAGAGGAACCATCTTTGTAGGAGTGCTTTGGGGTGCACAAGCGGTAGCTGAAATACAGGCTACAAGGGGTAGGTGAATGCTTAAATTTTTTTAAATGTACAGTAAATGGCACATACCCATAATTTCCCCTGACTTGGAGCACACTTGTTCCATCATGCTTTCCAGTCTCTGAAGCAGTTCTGGAAGTCCTCCATCCTGAGTGGCCTTATGAGGTATGATCGAAAGTATAGTGAATGCCTCTGCTGTGTACCCTCCACCCTAAGGGCAGACTCCAACAAACACTGCAATGCACCCACCCCCCATATTCACCAGATCATGGAACTTCTGGCTCTTGCCCAAAGTCAAAATGACCATGAGAGGTAAAAGCTTTGAGTCACCTCAGGACACTGATGCAACCAGGATAGCGCAACTAGAGACACTCTTGAAAAAGATTGCCAGGACTGCTGCAGAAAGTACCAAGAATTGTGGGATAAGCGTGTTTCAAAGGAAGGGAATATTTTAAGGGAGATTCATGGAAATGTGTCCTTGACTATGATACATTTTTAAAGTTTAACGTTCATCTCATTTTTCAATCATACTTCATAATTTTGTTATTTTGATTTGAACCCTAACTTGAACACATATTCTTCTCTGCAATCTTTTTAATAAACTGAGATGTAATATTTGATTGTTCTTACTTTATTACAACTGGCTTAGTGACTGGACTGTATTTGCCATCACCCCACTTGAGGATCTTCATGGAGCTCATCTTCTCTAACCCCTAGCTTCCTACAGTTCTAGGGGATTGAGTTGCACTTTGCCATCTCAGGAATAGGTTTAGAGATTTACACTACGGTGAGAGGATTCCCATCCTGTGTGGGAATCTCAGGTTCTGGAGCTACCACAGATATCGCAAGTGAGTGAGTGAGGACAGGAAGCCAGGCGTCTGCAGGCCATGAGGCTCATGGCAGACACAGGCTGTCTCCTACTGGGTGGACACAGGTGATGCAAAAAGAACAAAAATGAAAATGGGGCTAAACTTTACAGCTTCCGGAGTCTCCAACCATCTCAATTTACATATGAAATTTTCTGATCTTTTTAAATAAATATCAAACCTAGTATAATATGCCTAATGTCCATAATTCATCTATTTTCTACATTTGACTCATCCTTATGTTCCAGTAAAGCCATAATAAATGGATCCCATAGTTTCTAATGAATTCATCCATTTGGAAACATAATTTCACTGTTCCAGTGGCACCATCTTGGTGAATCTTTCATGAATCAGGAAACTGCAGTAATTCTCTAGCTGCTCTCCTTTGCATGACCATGTGCACATCTGAGGCGACTTTGAGGAGATTTTCTCAAATGCAGAACAACCAATCTTCATAATCCAGAGAGGTAGAAAACATGGATTCTCTTGCTCATATTAAAGGGGAAATCTTGGTTCTGAGGTTCTGATGGAACTGGGGTTAATTACTTTCTCAGCTAACTTTGTGAATGACCTATCTCGACTTCTAATCCTATGACCTCAAATGGAGATCTTGTTTCTCTGTGGAATGTGCATTTTTGGTACTAAAGTTTTAGTTGCTTTATTTTTATTGTTTATTTTTCCAGAAGAACTGGAATATGTATTTTAACACTCCATCACTGGCGTCAGATTTCAGTTGAAATCCTGAGCTCACCTGAAAAATTGGGAAATTTTCTTTAACTTCTTATTTTTTGCTTTTTGTGCCACAATTTTTATGCATTCATTTGTAGATGAACTCATGAGACTCAGTAGATTGGCTATGGGAAACAGTGCTATGTAAATACGGGGATCTTGCTGCTAGGTTCCCTGGTCAGTAGGATGATGAGCACACCTATTCTGCATTCTCACTGCAATAACCATAACAAGTAATATTCATAAAAGTTCTAGCACAGCACTTGGAATAGAGTAAATTGTCGCTATAGGTTAGTTTTTATAATAATAGACATCACATGAAAACTATTATTATCACCCATTCACTCATTTCCACTTAAACATGTATTAAATATTTATTTGCCTCACGAAATTTTGCTAAACACTAGGTCAGTGAATGAGTCAAATGTAACATGATGGTTTTTAATTTATCACTAGTATCTGGGTATTTAACTTGCCCCCCACAGGGATAGGATTTTATGTGGAAGTCTTGTTTCTCAAAATGTACCTCCAGTGCATGGAAAAGGACCATGATTCCAAGTCCTCGAGCCTCTGTAAGCTGAAAAGATCTGGCATATAAGGAATTGTGAGATGAACTGGGGTAGAGTGCCTCTGAGTTTCATTTCAGCACTTTCTTAGCATGCTTCTGTTACAGAAAAGGCATCTGAAATTTGGATTCCTTTGCCATGAGCATAGTTAGATAGATTTTTAATATATATTGTAAAAGATATATACATATATAGTAAAAGAACATATATAGTGAAAGAATGTATATATATTCATACTCACCAGGAAGTGAAAAATAAAGACTTTCTAGAAAAGCAATCAATATGTTTTGGAAATACAAGTGAGTGACAGTTCTAGTGTCAATTACTACAATAACCATTGGTGTTGGTGTTGCTTGAATTTTAATAAGTCACATTCATTAGGAGTAGAAATTGTTTAGCCTTCTTTCACATCCTAGATAGTTTATATCAACTAAAGTCATCTAATTTCTAAACTCCTGGCAATCTAGCAGCTGATAGCATCAGTGACATATAGATAAAGTCAAAAAATGTTTCCAGATATATTTAAATAATAAACATGCAAAAATGCTCAAGTTATACCATATGAATTAATTTAAATGATAAGAGATTCTGATTAAGAATCCATGAAAGTCTGTGGCATTCTTTTCAAAAAGACAATCCCAGTAACACTCTGCATCAGGGTTTCCCCTGTTAAATTAACTTTGCAGACTTCTAATGGATTTCTTAATTAGACTTGTTATTAACAAGAATATTAAATGAACTAAAAACAGCACTGACAGCCACTTGTAATAAACAAAAAATGAAAAGCAAGATTTATGCTCCTTACTTTTCTCTACCCAATCCAAGCTTTTAATAACCTTACACATGTATTGCAATTAATTATTTAGCTGTCAAAGAGTGAAACACGATCATTGTCTCTCTATGTAAAGAAGATAGTGTCACTTTGAGGATGCAGCTTGGGGATGGAGTTACCAGCCCTCTCTGGCTGCCCGGGAAGCTGCCAGCATGGGTGGCACATCCTCCTAAAGTAGCTGTTGCTTGGGGACATTAATTTAGTATCCACATCTGTAGAAGCATGCCTTCTCCTTTGTGCAGGAAATCTATTTAGTCACAAGAGGAGAACAGTTCAATTCCAAACCCAAAACTTCTGAGTGAACAATGTCTTTCCTTTGAGCCACAAGAAAGCCCTTAAACTTGGATACTGACCTTTACTGTGTGCTTCTTTAGGCCTGGTACATGCACCATGTGCCTTGCTTTTACTTTTGTGGTGTTTATATATAATTTGAAACAGTAAATAAGAATTTCACAGATGAAAGATTAAGTAGAAGAGGGAAGGTGATCTCATTAAAGTAAATGTCCTGATAGGGAGGTGTCTCCAAATCCCACCAACATCTTTTGATGGTGGCTATGTGACAGTCTTCTACCATAGTCACAGAGCAGCAAATCAAGACAGGAAAATGGTCAAAGTTTTCCCAGGAAAATGCAAGACAGCCCTCTCCTGAACTCTTGGAGGGATCTCTGTTCCTCACTGATGCCTACCCTGCTTAGTGAGATTAAGAGTAGGTCAAAGAATTCTGTGGTCATCTGCAGCGTTCTGGAGACTTTAGGAAGAAATTAGAGGGCTCCTGGGATAGATACACATAAGCGCATCCCAGAATAGTGGCTACAAATACATTTCTTTACATAACATTTCTCTCCCTAGTGTAGAGACATATGTGCATAAAAAGTTAACAGCACCAACAATTACAGCAAAGCAGAGCTTGAAAGAATTGGTGACGTGGAATTCAGGTCCTTGTGGGGAAGAGGCTGCTTAAGAAGTCAGTTTTTCCCATCAGAGGAATCAAGAAACCTTAAGTGTCATCCTCTTTACCTTAATATATGGAATTTTGCTACCATCCAAATGAACTAAAAACCCTACTGTAGAAACAAAAGAAAACTTAATTTTTGTTTGCCTAAAGATCTCACTTGTAAAGAAAATATTATGTATTGATTTATTAATTCTATTAAGCTCAATTGGAAATATTTACAGTTTTCCCTGTGCACATAGTTAGAGATATCTAGACTGCAGGCAACTTCAGTCATTCTTTCAACCAGCAAGTACCACGGTGACGACCCAGGCACAGGAACCTGTTCTGCAGTCCTATGAGGCTCAGATCAGGCATGCCCTGATGACACCCTGAAGAAGCACAGGTGCTTTCCTACAAATTCACAAGGGCTGTGCAGGGTCAGATTCCAGAAGGTTTCAGGGAAGCTCTGCTTTGAAAGATGAACAAGGGTGATCTGGAATGAACAGTGAGGGCTCTGGGAATTGCTGGTAAGAGGTACCAGAAGCCAGGACTTGAGGTCTGCCCTAGTGAGCCTGTAGTGCAGAGGGCATCATGCCAAGCTGGTGATGAGCCACAAGCAAATGGAGTAACAGGAGCAAGAGAAACTGGAGATGAGCCTTTGAGCTCTGGAGTCAGGCATGGGGTTTGAGTCCTGGATCACTCCAGCCTCGAGCATCTGGGAAGCCTTTGGAGTCTCACAACGCGAGGGCTGAATGATAAACACACCTGAACCAAGGCAGCGTCCAGCACAGACAGTGACAAATAACTGTCAGCCAGCCCCAAGCTGCAGAGGTGAAAACATGACGGAAGCCAGCCCAGTGTGCAGGAGGAAGGGAACACTTCTCAGTAGATACAACGTGAGAGAGACCCGAGAAGCGGGCAGAGATACCTGCAGAGAATGCAGTGAAGGAAAGGAGAAGAAAGGGTCATTGCCTGAGTGAAGAGGGACAGTTTCCTCTTGGACAGGAGAAGACTGCTGTTGGGATCCCACATCGTAGGTAAGAGTTAAGTGCTGAAGTTAAAACTAGGTTGAATCAACCAGATAAATAATTGTGTAAAGCGTCCGATTAGACTGTTCTGCAAGGAACTGATGCAAATGTATACTACTTTCATAAAAATAACCTCTGTATTATTAGTCATCAGGAATGCAAACCACTCTCAGATACTGCACTCACTAAGGCAACTCAAATCACACAGATGGCAGTCTGTGGGTGGCGCTTGGGGTAGAGGGCTTATCATGTGCAGGGCCCTAGGTTCAAGCCCAGCCCTGGGAAAGAGTCAAATCACAGTGGTAACTGGTCATCCTGTGGAGAAGCAGGAACTCTCAAGCCCTGTGGGTAGAAATATAAAATGGCAAGTCACTTTAGGAGGCACTTCTGTATATTTGAACCCTGATTACCATACCATCCAGTGACCCTTCTCTAATGCATATACTGACTCTGAGGTACATAAAACAGATGCAAAAATAAAACATGAACACAGTGGAAGGTTACTTGGCTGCCACAGGGGTGAACCTTGGAAACATTGTGCTGAATGAAGGAAGCCAGACACATCAAGGCCCCTAGCACGCGGGTCCATGTACATGAGATGTGCAGAACAGGCAGCTCCACGGACAGAGTGCAGGCTGAGGTTGTGGGAAACCGGGAAGGAAGGGCACCCAAGGCATAGTAAGGTATTAGCTCAGGAGGCAGTTGTTTTAGGCCATGGAGAATCTGTCCTACCACGGAATGTGGCCACTGTCCCACACATCTGTGAATACGCTAAAAGCCACTTGCTTATGCACATCAAGGGTGTACAAGGCATAGTATGTCAGCTGCATATCAGTATGTAGAAGTTGAGTCAGACTTGGTCCAAGTATGTTCTGGCCACTTAAAAGATGCAGACTTCTGCTCAAAACCCCCCAAACTGAGACAGATTTCAGTATCAGTATTTCCACGCAATGAAATTTATCTGTTTTTTATGGATTGGGCATACGGCTTGATCTGAAATCTAAAGCCATGCATATTCTTCAGTATGCTCATTAACTGAGCATGGAAGCCACACTCGAGCTACTCTGTGTACAGCAGCAGGACTAGATGCAGACAATTCTACATGGCTATTCAAATGCTCAGAATCAAAGTGGACTTTTAACTACAAAGTTTTCTTAGAAAATCTGCTAGTGAACGTAAGTTTGGTTTATTAAGACGGTTCTCTCACTTACGGAAAACTATGGCATTTGGACTGTTCATGTTACATGATGACTTTATAAACCCGCATTGTTCCTTCATCTTTAATCATTTCTTCTTATTCACAATTCTAGTCATTGCTGTGCTTCCTGTGACCTTGGCAAACAGTATTGTTCAATTTCTCATATTTCTTCTCTAAAGGGGCACAATGCACTCAAATATGGATCTTAGCTGAGAATACTGTATTTGCATTCTGAGCGACAATAAAACACTATTTAACAGACACACTGACTATTCATTTAAAATCCAAACCACGGGGTTTTGAGCAAGTGAGGTGCATGCAGAAACCAAATGTGACTCTCATGGTTGCAGGATCCACATGTAGAGGGGATGTCACTAAACTTGTATCCTTTGAGACACTCAGTGTATCTTGCTTTTCCTCAGAGGAAACTTGCTTTTTAAATTCCTTAAACTTGACATATAGATATATGACAAGTTTTAGGTTTTTCTGCCTAAATAGCTAATCAGAGATGGGGAAAAATCTAGAAATGAAATACTGTCAATTTAGTACTAAAATATCTATGTAGATAAATATTTTCATTATTATTGCATTCAATTGTTTTTCAAAATCTAACAGTGGGGTGAGACGGCATTTCTGGTCAGTGAAAAAATGTAAAAAATGCATTTTGGTTCTCAAATGTATCAGAATGCATCGTGCTGCCTGAATTAATGGGAGGCCTGAAGTGTACAAACAAGGTAATAGCATGCTATATGCAGGGCAGTCACAGGCTGAAGAATTATTCTAAGCAAGCTATCTAATTCCCTGGCATAAAGGGGTGGGCTGACATATGATTTTAGCTAGGTGGCTTCAAAGGTTCAAATATACCCTCTAGGACATCCAAAGAGAATACAGCATTTCGACTTCACCAAATCATTTAGAGAAGACTGATATCTGGAATATTTTAATATGCTCTGTATTCCCAGTTCAGAGATTACTGTCTTTCAAACAAGTGCAACCATAGAAGAGAAATAGATGTGTTAACTATCTGAAATGAAGAGAAACAGCAGTTGTGCTCAAACTTTTCCAGTGGAATAAACAAAATTATATCTCCGAGGCAAAACAGAAGCCTGAACAATTTGCGACGTCAGAATTCAAGTTTCTCCTCAGGCATTTCTGCTTCTAAACTTAGAGCAACGCAGAATTGAACAGAGCGCATTTTGGTCTAAGAGGCTAGAAAGCCAATGTGGATAATGGACGGCAGTGACCCATTGCATGACCGCTGGTTCCTTGACAACTTCCACAGAGCAGCTTTTCACTTTTATCTCAGATCCAAGGGGGAAACCATTACTGACATCAGCCACTTCTGAGTGGCCCGAGTTTGCCCCCGCCTCAGAGGAGAAAAGACTGCGCAACATTCTGCACCAGAATTTAGAAGGAGAAAGGAGATTCACTCATAAAAGGTGGAGGACAGCATTCCTGTAGCAGTCACCCTCCAGGCAGGGCCGTGGAGAGCGAATCAGGAGGCTGCCTGGGAGCAGCAAAGGGTCTCACAAATCACAGGCAAGAGCACACTGTGTCCAGCTCCCTAAAGGAAAAGGCAGGCTGCTCTCTTCAGGGTTGTGCAACATCTTCTCTAAAGAGCACTTTGAGTCCTAGGCCCTGTGCCTACACAGTGGACCTATCTGGAACAGGATTTTGCAGAAGCAGTCCTGTATGAGGCAGTCCTCACGGGAGGCCTCCTCTGACATGATGGGGACCCTTCCAGGAGTAGGAGGAAAAGCACAGGGTATCATAGAGGCTGATAGGAAGGCCAGGAAGACAAGAGTCATGTTTTCTCATGGAGCTTTCAAGGCAAGCACAGTTTCAGCAACACTGGGATCTTGGATTTCCAGCCATCAAAAGTCAGAGCCAAGTAATGTCCAGTCTTTGTTTGTGTGGTGCACCGTGCATTGAGACCAGGGCCTTCACAACGAGCTACCTCCCCAGACTTTCTTCCTTGATATTGTTTTGAAACAGGGTCTTAGCAAGTCTCTAAGTCACCCAGGCTGGGCTCAAGCTTGCCATCCTCCTGCCGTATCATCCAGGAATGCTGGGGTTGCAGTGTGCACCACCATGTCTGGCTGTCCAGTTTATTAGTGTAGCCTCCAGGAACCCTAAGCAGGCGAGGATGCCCAAGTTCAGACTGCAGAGGCTTAGGAAAATCTTCCCTGAAGAAAGGGAACTGAGGACTGAGGCCCAAGAGACCCAGGGTCCCCACACATCATGCTGGAGATCAAGACCTTTCCAGGCAGGGCTCAGCATCCCCAGAAGTGATGTCCCGTCCTGACAGAGGAAGTGGGTGTGAAGGTTGCTAAGAGACCTGGGCAGTGCTGGATTCTGCAATTACCACAGGAGGCCAGTGCAGGCCCTGAGGGCTCAGGCATGGTTGAGCTTCATGGAAGACTCTCTCCATGGCAGTCTTCCCTCCAGGACTGGCTCTGGCAAATGTGACTGTCCCTAGCAACTGACAGCCCCAAGGATGAGTTTACTACTGTATGGCAATTATCATGTTTGTCTTCACATACTCAAAACAAGGCTTGCCTTCACTTCAGGAGTGCCCAGCCTTCAAGTGGAGCATCCAGCAACATTTTCCCTTCCCGAGGCACTCTGCGGACAGACAGTGGCCTTGGGCCCTGCCTTCCCCCGGGAGCTGCAGCCAAGGACCCAGCCGTACTGGTGGACTACACTAGTCTATGGCCTCCTGCGTCGCTGTGCCTAAGGTCACACTGCAGCTTCTCCTGTCCTGCTGCTCCTTCCCTGCATTTAGGCAAAAAGGGACACCTGTATTTGAGCTTGTGCTCATCACAGACCCTCACTGCATTTGCCCACAGGCAAGAGGGATCTGCTGCAAGCACAAAGCACTGGGCGAAGGCTCTGCAACTCTGCCCAGGCAACCACCCACGCATTTCTTCTGATTTGGTCTCACGGGTCCTAAGTATCCAAGATACAGTGGCCTGAGTTACTGCATCTTAAACTAGGCTTAGCTCTCCTGAACACTGCCTTCTGTAGATTCGTGTTCTACACTGACCTTTCTATTTGTGCTTTCAGGAGACAAAGGAGTTCTATTCATAACCTCAAGGACTGCTAATACAAACTGCTCACACTTCACTAAGAGGCCAGATTAATTATTTTTACAGGAATACTTCACTTCATGAACATTTCTGTTCATGAATGACTTGGTTCAAAAACCAAGTGATTGGGAAAATTTTGCTTGTGTTTGTGAACTCAGCATCAGATGAGAAACATGATTGTGGACATCTTCCCCTGAAGAAACTAAGTTCATGAGCCAAAATACCATTGTATTTTGCGCTCTCTTTTTCTCTCTCTCTCCTTCTCGTCTTTCCTTCAAAATGTAAATAAAATTCCAAGGACTACTATTGAATTTGAAAAATAAATATAGTCCCACAAATGTGGTTTAAAATAAAATTACCTTTTAGAAAAGAATGAATATGCTGTGATGGATGCCCTCCAAGTTGTGTGTGTGTGTGTGTGTGTGTGTGTGTGTGTGTGTGTGCTGCTTTCCATATCCTTGCAGCATTTCCTGAAGCACTCAGCATAAGTGGGCACTAATATAATAAACAACACTTTATTGTATAAGGAGGAAATGTGGTAGAGCAATTTGCTGAGAAACGCAGGCAACCCTGGTTTGCTAAACTCTATGCAAACCTTAGCTGTGGAACAGACACTAAGCCTCTGGATGTCTCTGAGCACCTGATGGTCCTCGTCTGAACATCTAGGGAGTCTTGCTTTGATTGCTATTCATGACCTTGGCATTTCAGAACACAGACCATTTCATTTGTATAAACTCTCTCTTTGGGTTGGTTTGATGTTTCCTCATGCTGATAATCAGTCATTTTAATAATTGTCAGTGCCAGGAGTATACAAAACACTGCCTCATTCCATTCCAGATACTTCTTCTTTTGAGAGAACCCAGTATACAGAGATTTTATAGCTTATTCCTTTCTGTGATGTGTTCATGCCTCTGTGCCTGTCTGGTTACTGTCCGCCCCCTCATTTAAATTCAGCTGCAGTGCCTGAATCTGAACTTAAGATGAGGCCTTCTCTGTGCTACCAGACCTTTGACTGATGGATTCAGCATGAGTCCATTCAGCCTCATGGTTGGAATAAATCTAAGTCAAACACTTTATGTAGCTTTGAGATTTCTAGCCATTCTAAATACTTGTCACCAGAATTCAAATTCCCACCAGCACTAACGCATTGAGACAATCCTTGATGCCTTAATCTCTTCTTTCAACCATAGTCTGGGCTGCTGGAATGTTACTTTCTGGTCCTTGTTGATTCCCTTGTTCGAAAATAAGCGCCTCGGGCCGAAGCCCTTTGTCAAACCATTTCTTGAAGTTTCTAGGTTTTCAGTTATTCCTGTTTCTCAACATTTTGTAAATAAATGACCAGTTTTCCTTAGGTATTTCTTTAATAAAGACTATGACAAGCTAAGAGTAGGCAAGAGTAGATTTTCTGTCCCAGAATGGACTTTCTGTCCCAGAAGGAACCTCTGCAATCCTACCCTGGGGCCTGACTCAAGCCCTGGGATAAAATTCAGATTTCCTGGTCTAGAACTGAAGGTTTTCTGTAATTGGAGACTGGCTTAGTCTACTGACTGTTTAAAAAACTATCATTCTTTCTGAATTATCCTCTCACCCTTTCTTCTTACTTTTTCTATAGATAGTATATATGTGTGTACCAGTCCACACACCCCACATCACAGGCCCTGAATCTCGCGTACATCACTTTGTTTTCCAGAATGCACTGCCACTTCCTTATCACCTCTGCCTTTCTGCCTTCTCTAGTACCTCGGCGCTGCTTCATCACCTTTCTGACTTTTGAAGTATTGTATCTGAAGCGTTCCTTCAGCCTCAAGTTTGAGCACTGATGAGGAAGTCTCCATGTGTACTGTAAGAGCCCTTGAGTACTTGGAATCCTTTGTTTAGATAATACTCCATGTCCTCCAGATTTTTGTACCGTTCATTTATTTGTGTCGCATTCAGGCAGGACTACATTTATTGGTGTATTGTGGCTTCAGTTTTGTGAGCTCCTTGAGAACCGTGATCATCTCTTTATCATCAGCACGGTATGTTAGAAACAAAACAAGCAAAACCCTGAGCTCTCCTCTCTGCCTAGGATTATGGTAGACACGGCAATGAATGCCTGCACCTTGTAAATGTTACCCATATATGGGATGGTAAATACATACATGCATTTCTTTGGGCACATGCTGCCTTGAGAACAGTCATTACTTCTGGGCCTCCCTTTATCCTCAGTATCTTGTTAAGTGTCAGGGTTAGGGTCAAGGTGACTGTCATCCTCTCCAGAACAGCCCAAGCATGCATTTTAATGATCCCGGATACACTTTCTTTTCCTCGTGAAATATGTCTCTCTCGACCTGGATGATGAAATTTAACAGTGCTCTGTTATCTGCCTATTTCCTATAGCTTATCTCCATAAATCCTGCGGCGTCTCTTCTCTCCTGTGTATCCCTGGTAACTGAAGAGCACATTTCCCACTGGTGACATCTCGTATCTGGCAGTTCACTCTGTAACTGTTGCTTTTACTGAGCTGAGACCAAGCAACAGATAACGAAAGGATCAAACTCTAATGTTCTCATTAAATACCAAGGAAAGGTAAAAAAATAGCATGAAATTATGCTCAGAAAGGTTAGCAAACATCTTCAAAGTTTTAAGAAATAATAATTATATAATTAAACACAAATGCCCTCACAGGTCTATGATGGCACCAAACACGTACTAAGAAAAAATGCATTTTAAATTTAATATAAATGGACTAACCCCTTCAAACTGCACTAAGTGAAAGCTCAAAATTAAGTCCCGAGGTAAACATAGGGCCTTATGAGTTGATAAAACACACACAAGAATATGCACTCAGGGCAGAAGGACTCTGTCTTCTTTTAGGATATCCCTAGCACTTACGGCATTGTCCGCCATTTCACACACCCTCACAAATGCTCACCGGGCAGAGTAACGAGAGGAAGCACAACACGCAAGAAACAGCGCGCACAACAACAAGCACAGAGTGTGTGCTTGCGCTCCAATTTCCAAATATGCCTGTGTGGCTATTTAATTCATGCTTTGGGCAAAAACTGCACTAGAAAATTAAATTACACGAGGAAAACATACAGATTGTTTAATAGAATCCTCTCTTTTACAGGAGCCAGTTTAAACATTACTACAAAAGATAAGGGAAGTATGAGTCTACACCTCCACAAACACATGCTCTGCTCATTGTGGTCATAGGCTCCTCACAGACAGAGCAAGAAACAAAGCCTCCCTTCACCCGGAGAGCCCTCCTCCTTCCCCAGTGGAAGCCTCATGAAGAGCCCTTGGGACTCCATCATCTGGATACTCGTGATGACCTTGGTCATCCTGCCAAGGAAAGAATGCGTGAACACATGGATAATTCTGTTACAGTTCTCCATAAAGCAGTGCAAGTGTTCAGGTTGACCTTTAACCTTAGGGCATTTAAAATATGTTCGACAGAGTTACACCCCACTTTGGGGCTGCCGAAAGTATTAAATAAGGTTAATAGTTCTAAACCATTAAATAAACTTCTTCTTAAATACTCTGAAATTTCTCTCCTGAATCAGGAAGTTGAAACTAAATACAGAGTCCCTCTGTTAGTTTATGAGGCCAAGCACCTTGGTTCCCACACGCACAAGCAGGTGAGTCTTTAGCAGCATTGATCGATAGTGAAAGAAAGAAAACCTCAGAGGCAAGAGAAGACGATGGAAAAGGCTTAGAGAAGAGATTCTGCTTAAAGACGAAGCGTGTTTCTTGCCTTCTGAGTGTTGGGAGTCTTTCTTAGTCTTCTCATAAAGCTGTTTTATAACAGACAAGAATCCCCCTGTAACTGATGCATGTCACATTTCAAAAATAACATTTTTGTTATATTACCTTGAGCAACTGTCAAAAATAATCTTTTGCAGCATGGTCACAATTTTGTAGACTGTGTCCATGGAACCCACCACTCTTGATATTAGCTACACTGGGAGGTGTAACGCACTGAGAATTCAGCTATGTGGTAAGCTAATTTTTATAAAATACATAGCCATACATAATACATACAGAGTCTGCCAAGAAAATGTCCACATATGTCAGCAGCTTACCATACTAATAAATGTCTGGAACCTAATGGGGACCATGCTGAGGACTTCTTGTAATTGCAGAGGCTGATGATAACTTATGTTAGGCTCCTGTGTCTTGATAAACTTGATATTTAAATGTGTACATAAGTGTTTCTTTTCCTGATGTACACACTTGTTGTAGGACTCTGTAGATAAATAACAAGGGACCCTTTACGTGCAAATTTGATATCTGAAGGAGTCTTGCTGTTGCCTCTGAACTTATTATTATGGTTTACTACAAGTCCGATTATCTGAAATATATTTAAAATATATTCTTTAATTTAGTTTTCTTAACGTTTGAGCTGAACTGTCATACCTTGAAGCAAAACACTCACTGATTTATTTGACAAATTCATGTGAATAAGAGTTTATGAGCTTTGTTAGCTTTTATGAATCTTACCGATATACTTAGAGCAAATCATCAGGGTGTCACTAGTGTTATGCAGAGTGGAGACAACCTGGTTTTACTCACTAGCGGGTGAGATGTGACCTCCCCAAGCTGTGACAGCTGGCCCGGTCTCCTCTCTAGGTGCTCTGTCACCCCGACTTCACCTAAGTCCTGTGAGTGGCCTGGGTCTCCCTTACCCACACAAGTGCGTAGCAGAATGCACTCCAACTTCAAAAGTGAACATTCATGCAAAAGTCATCTGCCTGATTGTCTGTCCGCCCCTGAATTTCAGGGCCAAAGACTGAGCACCGTGGAGCTGCTCGGGCACTGAGAGCCTCAGTCTCCGCGTCTCTCGGGGGAGTAGGTATTCCTCTGATCACATGTGCCCCTGCAGAGAGGTGGCATATGGGTTTCCTGGTGTGGGGCAGATGGTTTCAGCTGAGCCAAATTCAAGCCCAGAGTCAGGTGGGGTCAGAGGATGAGCCGATGGAATTCCAGGCTTTTCTTACCAAGAAGAATCACTTCCAGATCCCTGTGGATCTACAGAGAGGTTGAAACCGTGTCTGTCCTTCTGTCCTGTTCCATGGCTTAGACCAGGGTGTCTGGAGGAAAGTGATAGCTTCAAATAAACAGCCTTTTTAGGAGAGAATTTGTGGTAATTGAGAATCTGCTCCTTCAGAGAGGTACTCACCAAGGTCAGGCAGAGTTGGGGGGTTCTGCACAGACCACTGGAGCTCAAGAACCAAGCAGTGTAGGGAATCACCCCAGGTCTCTGCAGGGTGGAGACCTCCCAGGCCTCTGGCTTTTGGGAACGAACTGTCACCATACAAGACCCTGGCAGGCCCAGGCACAGAAAGACAGAGGACACAGCATAAGATCTGGGAGCTGATGGGCTTTTCAAACAGGTCCTGGCTGTCACACTGAGTCTATTATTTATACGAGTCTTAGCCTCAGAGTCAGGAACATACTCTTCTTTCTAATGGCCTCTGATGGTGGGTGGCTCCCCACACACCTTGGCTGCCTGTGGTTTTGTATTGTGTCTGTGTGAGTGTCTGTCCCTGCCCAGCTGCCACAGGGGTTGATGATAAATATTGCCGTGCCTTTCGGAGAGGGGAGTTCTGCACACCTGCGGCAAGCTAAGCAGGCTGGCTCCCAGTCAGAGCACCAGCGTGCTGAGAGTGTACAGAATCCACAAACAGAAGACCCAGTGCTTCTGGGCTGTTGGGACACCAGGCAGAGCTGGCCCTTGGTAAAGGCCTCAGAATCCAGGGAAGCAGACCCTGGGCAGAGCTGCAGCCTCAACCACCAAGGCATCCACTACAGAGCCTTTTCCTTTTCTGTCTTAACTAGCACAGGTAAAAGAGACAAGGGTGAGCTATAAAACAATCACTTTAATTGGAGCGGTAATTACAACTCTCTAATTATGCCAGTTGGCAGCAAACAGTATTCCATCCATCATTTACCAGGATGCTTAATTATCTTGTGAATCACCGCCCCTAACCGGATGGATAGACCAGAGCTGGGAACCTGATAATACAAATTTCCTCATGCGCATCATCAAGCGGCATTTACTTTGTGATGGGAGTAAGTGTTTGATGGTCATAAAATCACTTTGGGAAGCTCGCTTGAAACTCACATTCACTTTGGCTGGCAATCTCCAACTTTTCTCTGTCTCCTTCGTTCTTAATTGGTACATCAATCACTAAATGATGAAAAGCAGTTGTGAGTGTATTCGGGGAAGACTTTTTCGATTAAAAATAAATAAACTTCATAGAGAATTTTAGAAGAAATTCAATTTTATTGCCTGCAAGCTTGTATGATTATATGCAAATTAATAGCTACCAAAATGCATGGTCAAATATAACCTTTCAGTGGCTGATAAGAATGACTTGTGTCTAAATATTGTTTAAGTCACACTATATGCCTTAAGGTTACTTAAAATAATTCACTTTAAAATATTTTGGAATGACTTCTTTACTGAAATTCTTAATGAATATTCTCAAATTCAAAATCAATATATTTCATGTAGATTTTTTTGCTAGCACGTACTTTATCTTTGAAAATGGGATACGTTCTTTTTGTGAGTTATCATTTTGATTTCCTATTTAAAATAATATTGTTTTAACTGAAAAGACTGGAACCAGATTTTTACCCACACAGATTCTGTGGGAAACACATGAGTTAATTAATAGATGAGGAGAGACAGGAAGGGGAATGAAGGAGAGATTGCTTGAGGTGCAGAGATGAAGCAGCAGTAGTCTGTTTGCTCGTCTCGAAACACATGGCAGCATTTTTCTTTGGCAGCCCTGTGGGGAGGCCTCGGGAAGTAATGTTTGGATTAGAAATTTTGCTCCCAGTTTTCTTTAATGTTACAGCTCAAGAGGATAGAACCACACTGAGTTCACATCTGTGTTGTTATTCATCAGCTTCTTCAGATTAGGCTTGGCTTATCGAAACCAACTTGGGAGAAGAAGAAAGAAGAAGAGGGGGTGGGGGAAGAGCAGGAGAAGAGAAAAAATAATCTACTCACAGGTGGAAAACAAGCCAACGCATTCAATGCTACACAAAATTTACAGTGCAGCTTTACGGGTTCTGAGATATTGCATGTGTTATGAATGTTTGGATTTCATGGGCAACAGCTTACCCTTTCAAAAATAACAGAATAGCTTAATTACATTTGTCAATATCTCAAAAGTCATAGCTATTCCTTTGTATGTTTTATGGCCACCAGCTAACTTCTTAACAAAAACATTGTTTCATTAGTGTCTGTTCCTGTGTTTTAGGAGCATGCATTCACACTGGCTTTTGGGTCACCCTTGAGGGCTAAGGTGTAGCAAGGAGAACGTCACACGACTGCACGGAGTCAGGGAAAGGATGGAAACGCAAGATGGGGGTGGGGGGGTGCAAAGGCAGGCAAGCAGCTGGCTGAAGGAGATAGGTCCTTCTGCTTCCTCTTTCCTCTGCTTTTCTCCCCCTGACCTTTTCCCTCTGCAGGGAACAGGAGGCCAGCCCCCAGACCATATCCCCCCTTTTCCAATTTAATTGGTAAGACTTTATTTTTCTTCTACCTGGGACCCTTTATTACTCTCATGTTTAGCAAAGTTCCTGAATTACATATTTTAGTTTACTTTACCTAATATTTTATTTGATGCTTTTTGATTACTTTTAATTCTACCTTATTTACTTTCACTTCATTAGTCCTCTAAAAGCAGCTAATCTTTGCTCTCTTAAAAAGCAAATAGTCTACCGCTGAAGTTGAGCTGCTCTTACAGGGACTCCCGGTACCAAAACGTAAACATGGATGTCTTTCCTCCCAGTGGTAAAGCCAGAGAAGTTCCCAGTGCGGGGAGGAATCCGAGTTCCTGTCCTTATGCAAAGCAATTTCCTTGGTGAGAAGTGGACCAACTGGTAGAGGCGGACGGTTTCATAGCCAACAGGTTCGAAAAGCTGGGGGCTTTGTGAGGGGGATGCTCTGGTGTGAACCGCAGCTAATTCCAGGAAGACTGGGACATGACTACTGCAGCCACTTTAAAACCTCCTTTTCCTTAAGCCAAAGGGCATTATCCAGAGCCAAGATTACTGTGAAAAGTCAGGAATACTTGAGCCATTTTAAACAAACTCAAGAATATCTGGGGTCTGACCCCGAGTACGAATCTCATTCCCAACATCATCTTTATCCTCATCTTCATCAGCATGGCCATTCACTCAACTATTAGCCGTACCTTCCCTCTGGGCTCATTTCCACCAGATTTGAATTCCTTTTTCCCTCAGTAAGAGGACTAACAGAGACCCTAACATGAAGGACTGTACACAGGGTTAGTAGAGATCATTACATATGCCAAGTACTCAAGAAAGCTACTTTTATTACTGACAGCAATACTAGCATTTTTATCCATCTTGAAATTTGTCACAGCTATATTTTATGTCCAATGCACACTGGTTATGACTTAGGCTAATTCTTCTCTAGACTATTGACCATATACATTGACTGCATCAGGAAAAGTTCCAGGCTCCGCACAACAGAAAATAAATGTTCCTAAACTGTCCAAAGACCTAGAGAAGTGGGCTGAGGGCGTATGACACAGTATAACCCCAATCAGGGATGAAGTCAGATGGTAGAAAGAGGCCCCAAGGTCAGTGCTGTCACCAACAGAGGGACCACGTGCTTCGTTCTGCTGTGGACCCTCACAGGGCTGGGGCGCTTCTGTTGCCCCTCCCCTGGAGAATGCACTGGCCATTCTGCCTTCAGCGGTGCTGTTCCTCACCAGCATCACTTCGCTGGAGTGAAAGGAAACACATTTGTTAGAACAGACTACCCAGGGACAGAGACTGTAAGCACTGACCTCGAGATACTGACTCCATGCGTTTTAAATTCCATCCTCACATACTTCCTATCCCCCACACACCATAGCAAAATATAAGCAAGCAGACACCAGGACACACATATAAAGGGCAAAGAGGCTCCACAGGATCTCCGGTTAGTTTTGCTCTGAGAAGAATCCTAATTTTATCAAAATGCCTACTTTCACTACTGTGTCTGTACACTGTAGTTGTGTTTGCGCTTTGGTGAGGTGTGTTCCTAGCCCAGTGGCAGTACACACGCAGAAAGTGATGGCAGCAGAGAGACAAGGAAGGAACACGCACTTATGCCCAACTCACAAGAGTACCTCTATGAACGCAGCCTGACCACAGACCTGGCAGCTCTGAGCGCCTGCTCAGAGAATCTTTCCAACAAATAGTCATTCAAACATTGATAAAGATGGGCTCAGAAGAAAGTTATTTACCACTCTCAAATAGTGCAGAAAATTAGCAATAAATACATGAATACAACTCAGGTCTCTTCTCTCCTAGTATAGAATTCCAATATACTAAAATTTATCTCTAAACAATGTGGTCCACATTTCTTAAAAGGAAGTACTAATAATATCACAGCATATGTGCTATCAAGAGCAAGCCTGGTGACCTTCGCTTTTGTTCACAATGAGAGCACACCTGAGCCATTCCTGGGCCTGGCTCTTGGGTGAGAGCTTGGACTGCAGTGTAGTTGCGGAAGATGTAGGTGACAGGAGACACCTCTGGATGGTTAATGTGGTGTGCCAGTTTTGCTGAGCTGATGCTCAAAAAGCTGACAGTCATTATTTCTGGGGCTGTCTGGAGCATGCTTCCAAAAGACAGTAGGGTTCAAATTGGTAAAATGAGCAAAGGAGGTCATTTTTACCAGTATCTGTGATCTCTTTCAACCCACTGAGGGACCGAATATAATCAAAAGGCAGAGAAGGGCCAATCCATTCTCCTCCTCAGTTGGTAAATCATCAGGTCACAACCTTGAATATCCATGCTCTGGTTCTTGGACTTTCAGACCTGGACAGGTTCTATACCACTGCTTTTAAGCCAATGGGCTTGTGCTGGAACCACACATTGGCTGTCCTGGGTCCCAAACGTGCAGATGGTAGATCATGGGATTTCTCCATCTCCATAATCACATGAGTCAATCCCTCAAAATAGACATCTCTTTATGTAGCTCTACATCCTACTAGTTCTGTCTCCCCGCAGAGCTCTGACTAACTTCATGTGATGTGGAGGAGACTGTGCCCCCAAAGGAGAGAGCAGGGCAAATGCAGAGGAGAGAGTGTGCCAGAAGCAGCCAGAGAAGAAGAGGTTGCTGGAAGGCTCTGAGGAGCAGCTACCCGGCGGCTATTCTGGAAGGCACAAACAGAATAGTCCAGATAAAGAACAATTTATCAATTGCTCAAAAAGTTTCCCTCACCACAACAAAGCTGCTGACCAAATGACAATGCATGTACTAAAATGAACAAATGATAGAAAAGGGAAAAAACACTCAAAACTAAGGAGATAAAGTCAAGAAAAAGGCAACAGTTCAGCAGTGCCCCTACAACATGTTTCTACCAGAGCTGCCCAGATCCACAGTCAAGGGTGGAGTATGGACTAGGTCAATAACATTGGTGCCCAGTGTCCTCCTGCATCACTGGGATGCCCCAGGGAGGGCCAACCACCAGTCAGGACAGAGAACACCCCGCTGGGAGCTTGAGTGGGTTGTAAATCCCAGGCAACCTGCCATAAACTCTGCACTAAATCTATGTAAAAATAACAGCAACAAAATCTAGGCAGTGCTATTTTTGGCATTTTCCAATGACCACTACCCTAAACTACTGAATTAAAATGAAGGCTGACAGAGAATGTTTATGCAAAAGAAAAGAGTGATAAATGGGCTGGCAGCGGTGAGTGGAAAAGGGCCCACGCAGAGCGGGGCTCCACCGCGTGGGGGCTTTGGGCGCTGCAGGAGCAGAGAACTGGAGATGCAAGGCCATGGTCATCAGTGTTTCCCTCCGTGAGTATGACTTGTGGGGACTCACTCAGCAGGAAAGGACAGCAAGGACAAGGGCCAAATACTTTGGGAGCAGGTGCAAGTAAAGAATAGGAGACAACAGTTTCTTATCGAAACCTTGAGTCTGAAAAGCCAGGGATTTTAAACAGACATGGTAAAAATCTGCAGGCTTCTAAGGATGAGCGCCTGGAACTGCAAAGGTTTGCTGGACAGTCCAAGGTCACAGGGATGCCAGAGGACAGGAAGGGAGTAGGTCTTGAGGGGGATGACGGGCTGGGATAGGGTGAACAGAAGAGTGGGGGACCTGGAGAGAGGAGGGAGGAAGGACTGAAGAGAACAGACAGCCCAAGGACTTGGCTGATGATTTTCTTCTAAAAGTATCGCAAAGGAAAAGCAAACTAGACAATGGGGTGATATTTTATTTTAGTTAGAAAGGCTTTTACAGGCTAAGAATCAGAACGTTTTGCAGGCCTTTCAATGCTTGTTAGTTTTATTTTTCACATTTAGCTTTTTAAAAGGTCTGAAATACATGTCAAGATGGTGTGAAGTAGGGCTGGAATACGTGTTTTATAAGTGGAACAATTTCCTAACCCCACAGTAGCCTCCTCCTGTTGACAGAGGAAACATCCCAGGCCCAGAAATGCAGGCCTGAGTTCAGGGCTTTTCCCTTTTCGCTTACCTATGATCAAGTACCAGGCTGTTCCAATGGCGTGTACATTAAAATCTGTGAGTTGTTTGTTTGGGAGCTTTTGCACTTACCACTTTCAGATCGCAGTGGACAATGGGTACCAAACAAACCGAGGTTACTCTAGTTGAGTGCTAGTGTGTCCTTTCTGTTGTGGCTTTGTGACGTAGTAAATACACACACAGACACGCGCACAGCGCACACGCAGCTGAATGTGCTCTCTATCCCTATGACCTCTCGTGCTCCACTGGAGACCTTCATCTTCAAATCGTCCTATCTTTACTTGCTGAAGGTCAGGAACACCACTCCGAAAAGTAAAGTTGGTGAGTCTTCTCTCCTACCGGCTATAGCAGGGGACAGGGGCAGGAAAGACCAGTAAAGAAAAATGTCAACCACTTGTTTTCGGCAGAGCTTCTTTTAGCCTTACTTTCTTATGCACCAATCACCACTAATATCACATTTTTGTCAAACAGCTTTGTAACTTTTAGGCCAGTTCATTATTTAGTGTCATTATATAAATGTTCTTAGTGTTGAACGTCTTTGCTATTTTTTTTTTTTAATTCTGGATAATTTACCCTGCAGCACGTTCCTGAGTTCTAATGTCCTAAGAACGAGGGTACTCCCAGGCCCTGCTATGATACACCTGGCAAGGTCGGTGATGTGGCTGTGATACGACACTTGCATCTAACATGCCGCACTGCAGTTTTGACAAATGTCATAGTAACATATTTTGTAGCATTGCCCCACTCTGATCAAGAATTCAGCCCCAGATTTCATATTCTACTGAGTTATTGTGTCTCTGTAGTCTTCAGTCCCCCTTCATAGTTCCTCAGCTTTTATGGTCTTTCATGACATTGACAGTTTGAAGAACAAACACAGGTTATTCGGAGACACTTCTTCCTTTGGTTTTGCCCGCTGTTTCCTTATGATTAAATTCAGGGCTTGTGTACCCGCTAGAATAATACATTGCTGTTATTCCTCAGGCTCCCATATGTAAAGAAACCAAGGTCTCTACTCCCATTGGCCTGGTAATTTTGAGTACTGGGTCAAGATAATGTCCCAGATTTCCAATACAGTCACTACTTTTCCCTTTAATAGGAAATCTGTAGGAAGAAATTCTGAGAACTTGCGAGTGGCCTATTCCTTGCCAACCTCCTCAGCTTGTGAATTCCTACCCATTATTTGTCAAGATTAGCATCTTTTCTATGTGAATTTCTGTGCAAAACTTCCACTGGCTCCAGAGCCTAGCTAATTACCTCATTCTCCCAGTTACCAGGAGAGCTGGTGTGGATCCCTTTATAGGGCAATTTATAAGTTTGTGCTTACGTAAAACTGTTCTCCCCATTGACTCTTAAGAATCATCACTAGCACTTAGTACTGTCAATCTTGCAAATTAGTACATATTGCATTTTACTTTTCTATATGTACATGCTTGTGGTACAGAATAATTGCATTCATCTTTGGGAATGTGTGTATCCCATCTGAACCATTTTCACTTCCTCTTCCGCTCTATCCGCTTGTGTCCCCCCAGCCTCAGATCCCCTCATGGACAAATATGACAGTTAAAGCAATCCTCTTAGGTTTGCCATGTTAGGTGTGCAAAACAATATGCAAAACAAAGTCCATTTCATAATTCCTCATACTCATGAATATGTGGATTCAGCATATCTAACAATGGCTGCTTCACAAGCTCTGAGGAAAGTATCCCAGAGACTGTGCCGCTCCTACCGACCTTGCCCTCGTGGGAATGAGAACAGCCCTTCTAGCTGTAGGATCTACGCTTTCTCTTGCGTCCTTCCCAGATACAGAGGCCCTGAGGTCAGGCTGCTTTGCCTGGAGTTGTTGTGCACTGTCATCCTGCAAAACATGCTGCTTTTTAAAAGAAATGACAGGGAGAGACATGGTCATAGTCTGTGCCTTCCCTGTAATCCTCTACCCAGCCTCAGGCCCCTCTCGGAGGTGGGATCCTAGTGCCTCTCCGTCCTTGGTGGACCCCAGTCTCCTCTCTGCTCTGTATTCTTCCTGCTGCAGCGGCAGCTCCAGGGTTCTGGATAAACACATCAGTGTCCATTGCATTTTGCTCTGAGAAAGTGAGGTGACGAGGGCTGCGGCTGTGTGTGAAGCACGAGCCGTGACCAACCCCCTGGTCTCCAGGTGTCAGCTCATGAATGTGAATGTCACAATCTTAAAAATACCCAACAACGCTCTGGTTTCCAACACCAACCCAGCTCATGCTTTGGGCATTTTTCAGCCATCCACTATGCATGAGGCCACAGGGAGGTCGTGAGCACCAGCTACCTATAATTCTTGGTCAGCACACAGTTCTGTGCAGTGACCTGGGGACTCCGAGTGGGGATCTGTATGGACTGCATCATTTGATAGGGAAAATTGCCTTCCAGCCAATGAGTGTTGCCCCAGTTTCCATGCGTGGTTTCCTCTTGGTTTGTTTGCAAATCTGCCAAAGCCCACTGTTAAGATAGTGGTGCTGCCTCCTTAAACATCAAATGACTCAGCTCTTTGAACTCAGAGTCAAAAAAGGATTCCTCAGACAAATGTGTCTGATGAGTTTTAGTAATTGCACCTGCAAATCAGATTGAAAAATATTTCCTTAGCCCCAGTTTAAGGCACATTGTTTGCTAGTCCAAGAGAAAAAAATGAGCAAGACCTCGCTCTTCTCTCAAGGTGATTGCGGTGGGTTGGGAGAGGATAGCTTTCTGGACACTTCAGGGCCTGATTGAAATCACAGGCTTCTGGGTCAAAGATCATCGCTCACAGATCTGCAGACTCACAGATAGGCTGGGCAACATGCATCAGTGCTGACAAACACTATCGGCAGTGGAGGCCCGGTGCTGAAAGAGAAGTATCAGTACCAGCATCAGCAGGGAGCTCACAGACCCACAGATTTTCAGGGCTCAGCCGAGAACTTGGAACCAGAGTCTGTATTTATACATGCATCTCAGTGCTCAGGGTGTACATTAATATTGGAGAAGCATGGATGCACCAATTCTATTCTACTTTTATTTGCATTTCAAATAATGCAGAAGTTGATTTCATAGGAGAGCAGGAGATTGCACTTTAGATTGCAGTGTATCATTTATTTATTCCTGTGAAGCCCTAGTGTCCTTCAGCTCTGTCCCTCTTTGCTGAAAGTCTTTGAAGACAGTGCAGCTAAATAGCCCTGTGCAGCTACAAGGGAATCAAAAGAAAAACATTGCCATTCTGGTCACTGGCAGCAGGAGCAGCTGTTATGTAATTCTGTTATAAAGCTATTTCCTGCTACTGGAGGGTTTGAAATAACATTTACTTGTATAATTCTAATTCTATTTCATTTATCCAGCCGGGGCCAAATAAAAAGCATAAATTAATCCACTATGAATATGTCAGCCAGATAACCATTTTAGACTATGAGACAATTAAATGTTGTTTGCAAATACTTTACAAACTTAGAAAAGTACCTTTCCAAAGATCTTTCAATATTGACTGTCCCATGTTCAGCCCATTATTGCTTAGCTTAGCAGAACAGTGTTTTCCAAGCTTTCTCAGCCAGTTGTGAGTATTTGAGGAATACAGAGGACAGAACTGGACACCTGGAAAGAGGCTGCTGCCAAAGATCTGAGAGGGCTCAGCCTGTGGGAGCCTGGAGAAATATTTCCTCTCTCTCTGTGAGATACAAAGGCTCCTCTCCTAATGTTCCATGTATCACTGGCAAGTTTAAGATCTTTTTTGCACTAAACTCTAAGGGTCCTAAACTCAATTTCCTATTTGACATCAAAGGTTTTGGAAATGCCTATGGTAGCATAAAGGAGGAGGTAGCTGCCTATGTATGGAAGGAGAAGGAGATGGAACCCACGAGCAGCCTCACTTCCTCAGATCTGGAGCAGAGGCTAATGTCCTTCATGGTCTTCTCTGCCTTGTCCTGTCCTGTCATGTGCACTGACACACTGCCTTCACTGTGTACTAACCCACAACCTCTCAGCAGGGCAGGAGACTTGAGAGCTGAACTTCTCTTAGTGCCAGTGATCACTCTTCCTCTGCCTCAGTGGATTAGACAAGCCCTAGCATGCCGGTACCGGTCTTCAGAACTCTCCTCTGGAGGTTACTTTCATTAAAGTAACCCAGATAAACATCTACATTTGATGTCTGGTTAAACACTTCATATTGCTACCATAGCTGGAACCTGCCCACGGCCACCTACCTCCAATCCCACAGGGAACACTGGCTCTGAAGCAGCTCAGATGTTACTGCCTTCAGATTGGAGGACAAGAAGTCAGGGTTTGTCTCCTGGGCTGTTTTCCCAATCCACAGTCTAGTTTTCGGCAGCAGGAACCCTTCCTCGTTGCATCTAAGCCAGAGCCATTTGGAGTGCTAGCCCGAGTCTTCCTGCCACAGAGAAAGATGTTGCAGAGCTTGGAGGCAACAGCTCAGTCTGTCAGGGCCATACCTGACCACTCACAAGAATTCCCCCATGTTCCCAAACCTAAGGAACATTTGGGTGCACTTCAGAAGCAGGGTTACATATGCAAGAGTGATTATGATTATAGCCATTACATTGACAGGTACAACTAAACACGGATACAGGCGGTTACAGTGGGGACGTTTTCCTTGGCTTTCACCCTCCGTGGCATAGTTTCTAAGCCAGGGAAGAACAGGGAGGAGAAACAAGGAGAAGCATCATTGGCTAAATTAAGAGACGTGGAGAAAGAAGAGGCAGAAACAGCTTAAATGAAATAGAATTAAGGAGAAGGTGTAGTCAGGTCATGGCGACGTCAGATGTGTGCAGGAGAAGCAGGGACCAAGGGTGGGATTACAAGGAATAACAGACAGAGAAAAGAGTACAGAATAGAGAAAAACATCAAAGTGTAATGAACAAAAAAGGAAGTCAACATCACACAAGTGCGACAAAGTGATGTCTAGAGATGCCTAAGGGGCCAAAGCAAAGGGCGGCAGAAAGAAAGTTACTAAAATTAAGGGGCGTGGTACAGAACCCATAGGAATATAGGAGGGGAAGCGTGCTCCACAGAAAGCAATGCTCAGATCAAAACAAGAGAAAATAGAAATCCCACTTTACACGGAACAAAGCAGAAAAGGTATGGGTGTTTGAAATATATTCCATTCCCAGGGTTTAGAAACTCTCCCTCGGGAGCCTTGTTCTGTGAATTTGTTCTAGGACCGCAGCAGCTGTGGATTCTCAGCAAGTTCCAGTTTCCTCATAGGTAAAATGCGACAGTCACCACGAGGCTGGAGGACGGGCACATGTACGTGCCTGAGTGTGGGTGACTACGCACACAGATGTGTGGGTCAGGTATGCGTGTGCACATGCTTGGGAGCACATATGTGTGTACATATGCTGTGTGTGCGCTTGTACACACACAGGCATGCACTTGTACGCCAGTTCAGGCATACAGACTGTGTTCTTTTTCTGTAACTTTAGAGCTCCTGGAGGCTTGTATTTCTTCTACTATGAGAATAGTTGGCGTTTCCGCCTAATCTGATTGTGTTTGAGATTCATGAGCCTACAACACTTTGCACAGGCTAATTTTTAAAATTTCCCTGGGGCTCTTTGCAAATAATTTCATATGTGACTCCACACGTCCTCTTACAGAAACATTTTATCATCAAAATTTCTCTTTAAAACAAAAACATTTTCTTGTCCCAAAAGTAATCTGATATATGGGCAAAGTTTTCAATTAAATATAATTTCAGCTTTCCAGAGTAAAGTATGTGACATATCTATGATTTGATGTGGGCCACAATACTCCTTCCTACTGAGATGCATTTGTTTGAGGCAGAACTGCCAGCGGACAGGGAGATTTTCTCAGCAACATGAAGCCAGAAAGATGCTGGTTCTCACCGGAAGTCAGGAGTTGCTACCAAAATTTTGGGTCAGAGTGACAGGGAGAATGTGTAAGAGCCATTTCAGAAGCGGCTCTCCCAACTTTTTATAGGCAAGGCAGGATGTTACTGACAACTTGAGCAGGCACAGGCGCTCTCACAGCCTCTCCTGTGCACTGCAGATTTGCACAACCACAACTGTGAGCTGTGGTAACAGAAACAGGTGAGGCGGCACAAAGCCAACCTCAGACAGGGAGTCTCAGCAGGCTCACACCGCAGGGTGGGAGGGTCACACCGCAGGGTGGGAGGGTCACACCAGAACACAAATGGTTTTGCTTTAGCAGTTGCGGTGTGAGCTTCCAATAGCTTCTTTCCTTCCTATGTAGGCCACTCATTCTCTGATTTACCTCATCCTTCCAAATACACAAAATTTTAAGTTGCATTTTATTCGTGCATGTTCACAGTACATCATAATCCCATTCAGAGCAGTCTGATACGTAACACATCCTGATTCTTTTTATGTTCCCCCTTCCCCTCCCTCCAACTCTTAGTGCCCTTCCTATTTGCAAAAGCTCTCTCTCCCTTTCCCAGTGTCTATCTTTTGTTTTGTGTTTTTACTTTATTTCTATAGTTCCCAACTGAGCAGAGCACCGTCAGGTTAATTTGAAGGGATCTGTATGCACAGAAGGTGTTTGACATCTGGGCACACAACCAGTCAAGGATGAGACTCCCGGCAGGGCTGCAGCAGGCTCTGCCCCCCATCTGCTAGCACCAGGAAGCTGTCACCGCGGCTCGGATCCTCTTATGTAAGGAGATGCTGCAGTCTCAGCAGCGTGGGCTGATGCCAGACTTCACTTCATGTTTTCTGTTAGATTTCTTTTTCTGATTAAGAGAGTGTTACTAAGACATACAAACGTCAAATACTAAAGTAGTGCATAATGAAAGAGGTATGAAAAAGCCTATGCCATACTCCTGAAGTACTTATCTTGCACAGTTTAGCTTAGTCTTCCGATTTTGTGCATACATGTATATGCAGTATTAAAAGTTTTTGTCAAAAATCTGTTGTTCTGCAAAATTAAAAATAGGTGGTATATGTATACATAAGTGAATGCACACTGCATATATCTTCTCCATGCTAAGCAAAGTGCGTGAGACATATTTTCATTGATAACAAGTTTTAAATCGAAGAACTATGACAATCTTAAACACATTAATATACATTTACCTTTTATGAATAATAAAATTTATTAGGATTCATAGTCAGGAATTAACTAGACATTAAGTAAACATGCAGACTGGCTTGACTATCCCAACTTAACATTTTCATTTATTTATGTGTACAGAGAAGGTGATAAAGAACTGCACAAGGAAATTGTGTATATATTATCTCACATAACTAAGGGAAAATACCAAAGCCAGGAAACTGGCATTTCTACAACCCATAGAATGTGCTGAAGTTCCACCACTACCCATGGGTTTTTCTGCATGTGGTTGTGGTTGTGGTTTTGGCTGTAGTTATGTGGGCACCGCTGCAGCTCTGTGCGAGGTGCTCGGTACTGGAATCAAAACACTCTTCCGTCTGCAGACACCTCCCTCATTACTCCTCTGTAGCCCAAACCATCCATTCCAGCCTCAACCAACAGCCCATTGTTAAGCTGTTCTCCATCTCTATGATCACGTTAGATCCCAAATGTTACACAAAGGTAATCATGCATCTGCATTCTTTTGCAACTGGCATTTTCCCCACTTACAAAGTTTACAGATCACCAAGTCACTGTGTGTATCATAGTGTGTCCTTTTGGGTTTCTCAGCTTTCCGCCCTGTGGATGTATGCAGATTGCTCAACCATTCATCCACTGACACTGAAGGAGTTTCCAGTTTGAGGCTATGAGGAATAAGGCTCCTGTAGAGTTCCTGTGAAAGTTCTCACATGAAAATAAGCCTCTATTGGATGGGAGAAATGCCTATGAGTGCCATTATCCAGTAGTAAGATGAGCTCACACTTACTTTTTGAAAGAAGCACCAGACTATGTTTAGGGTGACTGTCCTGTTTCACATACCTCTTAGTAATGTATGAGTGATCAAGTCTTCTAAATCATCACCTCACTAGATGTTATTATCATTTATTACTCTGGTCATTCTTACTGTTCTATAATGAATGCACTTTTTGCTGATTAATGGTGTTGAACATCCTTTCACACATCTCTGCTCTGTACATCCTCATCAGGGAAACAACTTTGTGTGTATGTTTCACATTTTGCAGTTACATTTTCTACTGTTGTTTGCAGTTTTTGCTAATATTTCTCCTAGTCTGTAAATTTTTTATCTCTTCCTTTTCCTTTTCTTCTTCTTTGCAGTGCTGGGGGTCAAACCCTGGGCCTCCCACATGCTAAGCAAGCACTCACCTATGCATCTACACCCCAGTGCTCTTTTTGCTCTTTAAGAGTTTTTTGCAGAATTTGCATATATTTACTTTTGAATTTTTCTTATTTTTTAATTTTTTGCTTTTTTTTTTTGGCGGTACTGGGGATTGATATTTTTTAATTTTAAAGAGAGAAAAAACATAAAAATGATACAAAATTTCAAAACAAGATGATAGGAAATTAATAATGATGATTATATTGCATATTGTTATCTTCAGAGTAGTGGTGCAGGTTACCAGATACAGTTAGGCAAAATTGATCAAACAGTGTAAGCACTGATAGTTCCTTTCAATGAACTAATAGAAATCAGTAATATGGTTATCTTAGCTATCTGGTGTATACATACATATCTTTTTCTCCCTCTTCCTTCTTTTCTCTTTTCCCACATCCCATTATTAAAGCTTTTCTCTATGGTTCGTACTTGTGGTAGCCAATCAAACTCTATCTAGTATTAGGTAGCAATGAATTGTTCCTACGTCCTCTTCTAAAAGTTGTAGAGTTTTAAGCTTGCGGGGTACTTTGAGTTAAGGTATTAGGTCTGTGTAACACACAAACTGTAGCTCCTAGTTCACCTTTTTCATTTCAGACATCCAGCTGGTCTATCACCATTTGTGGAAAATGCTGTCATTTGCCTCGGGAACTGCTCTTGAGCTTTGCCAAAAATCAGACAAGGCATATTTGTATGGGTCTGTTTCTGGTTCTCTATTCTCTAACCTGTGTATTGATCCTGCCATTACTGCATATCCTGATTATACAATAATACGATCAAGCTATATAATATGCCTGAATATCAGAGAGCATGATCTGTCACAGTTTCTCTTTCAAAATTATCTTGACTAGTCTAGGACCCTTATCTTTCTATGTGAACTTTTGGATTAGCTTTAAAATAAGCAGTCTGTCTACAGTGAAAGGTGATAGGATTTTATTAGGAATTGCATTATATCCGTCTATCAATTTGAAGTGAATTGTCAACTGAGAACATTGGTATTCCAATCCATGAACATGGTATGTCTCTCTAATTTCTGTATTTTCTTTGTTTTTCTCATATGGATCTTATGAGTGCTTTATTTTTCTTGGAAAAATTTTAGAAGGGGATATACTCTTATTTCTGCTTTGACTTATTCCTTGATACTCTATAGACATGTGAGTGACTTTGAATGCATCTATTTATTTTTCCTAGCATTATGTCCTGTGATCTTTCTGAAGATATTGATTCTAGAAAGCTGTTTTGTTGTTGTTAAATCTCTTAGGACTTTCTATGTACATAATCGTTGTCATCTACAAAAATAAAACATTTTACTTCTTTTCTAACCTGTATCCCTTTTTCCCTTTCTTTCTATTTCTTTTCTTGTTTTTTTTTTTAGTTGTCTTACAGAATTAGAATTATCAATGCTACATGCAGTAGCAATGATAAAAACACACATCTTGGCCTTCCCATGACCTTTGAAGGAAGTCATTGAGTTTCTCACCATTAAGGAGGCTAATTAGCAGAATTTTTAATACATGCTCTTTATGAGCTTCAAGAAAGTCCTCTATTTTCCTAGCTGTCTTAGTTACTTTTCTTTCATTACTGAGACCAAATTATTGACATCTAAAGTTAATAAAGGAAAGGTTTATTTAGCTCATAGTTTGTAGAACTTTCAGTCCTATATTGGGTGGCTCCAAGGCAGGGTGGCATGGCAGACAGGAATTGCAGAGGAGAAACAGATCATGGTGGGCAGAAGGTAGCAAAGCAAGCAAGAGACCAGACAAGCCTCTTTCTGCCCCTTGTATTGTATATAGGTGATTGGGATTATGGCGGTTCTAAAGCACTCAGAGGACTGATTTAGTAATCACCTACCCTTAACCCTAGCACTCTTACTCCTAGCATTGCACCATGAACCAGTCACGTACTCTACATTCTCTCACCTCTGAAAAAGGCCCACCTATGGCCACACGAGGCTTTGGGGGGGCACATCTAGACATAGCCATAACACTAGCATAGCAAAACTTTTAATTATAACTAAGTGCTGATTTTTTCAAATGTCTTTTCTATGTAATTTATGTGACTATACTTATTGTTCTTTAACCTCTTTTTTTTTTCACTTTAGTTTTTTGAGACGGGGTCTCCTTGAAATCACTATGTAGCCCAGGCAGGCCTTGAATTCTCAGTGATCTTCCTGCCTCAGCCTCCCAAGTGCTAGAATTGTAGGCATGCACCACCATACCCAACTTTTAACCTTTTAGCCTTAGCATGACTGGTTTTTAAACATTAAAACAGCCTAGCGTACTTGAGATATATCTCATTTGATTTCTGTTTCTATTTAAAAGCAAGGAAGGTACAATTTTTACAAATCATTGCCTGATATAAATCACAGAAAGAAAAAAGTACTTAATATCAAGTAATAGACACTCAAAATAAGATCAGCATCTACCTTATAATAGATATTGAAATACAAAGAAGTATGTCTTTTGGACTAATATTTTGTAGGAAATTAGTAAAGGCACTAGTGACATTCCTATTGCATGTTGAAAAGAAAATAAAAAGAATCCTAGGATGAAATGAAGTTTATATATGTTGGTCCCTATGCATTTCTGTGGCACACAACTGTAAAATTACAATTATAACAGATAGAAAGATATCATTTGATATGAAAGTACCTCAGAAACAGCAACATGTAGGTCAAGAGAGGACACAGCTCTGCCAAATGCACTATATTCTGGTCTCTGCTCCTGGATCCTGATAGGGAGTTCCAAAAAAACCTTATCTAATTTTCTGAATGATTGCCACGTCAGAAGTACCTATTGTCATGCACAGTAAACCTTTCAACCATACCCAAATCATAGCAATGAGGTGACCCTCAGGGCATAAAGAACTACAAAAGACCAACTCAAGATTAAAGGACAAGAATTTGAGCCCCACCCAGACCCCTCGGGAGGGGACAGTGCCTCCACATTGGTTTAACAGCTACCAGCAGATGATTTAATGAATCACGAGGAGGTAGTGCCAACTCCCTAGAGACCCTAAATAAGGAGATGTGGTGAACTTCCAGCTTAGTGATCACCTAAAGCTTTTGGGTGGGTTGGGGGTCAGGACAGTCATAGAAGCACCTAAACCATTTTCCTGTTCTTTGTCCTGGCTTCTGTCCCACGTAAGTGTTTCTGAGTTTGATCTTTTATAATAAGCTGGTACTAGTAAGATTGCCTCAGATCTTTGTGCCATTATGGCAAATTATTAAAGCTGAAGACCCTATCATGGGGTACCTGGTATACCTGGACAATCAGAAGCACAAGTGAAAATTTAGGACTTGAACTTGGTATCCTGAAATAGCAGCATTACTGTGGGACATGATCCAAAGTGTGTGGGATATGCACCAGCTCTGGGTGGTAAGTGACCAGACTGAATTAAATTTTAAGATATTCCATTGGTGCATATGGAGAATCTTTGGTGTGGAAATCTCCCAGGCACTTGGTTTCAGAAGGGTTCTGAGTGAGTATAATCAGAGTAGCAATTTTCTTTAACTGCCTTTTGAAAATCCAAGATGTTCCAACTCATGGATTTGTAGGAATCATATTTAAGAAGGTTGTGTTTGGCATACTACAAACAATTCTCAATGCTTCTGAGGTATCTTAACATTTCAAATGTCAATGTAAACACCATTTCTTATTTATTTCCTAAAATAGTACAAATAGTTATCTTTCAGGCTGAAATAATTTTTGAATAATAGAATCGGCATGTCTTATAAAACTTTCAATTGATGAAATTAAAGTCACATTTACGGGAAGCAGATCTCTCAGACTCTCACATCCCTGCCCATGCTGTTGGGAGCCACTGGCTCCTCTGTTGCTATGGTCTGTGATTTCAAGGACATCCATAGCATGAACAACCTTGGAACATGTCTCTTTAGGCAACAGAGGGCAGGGACAGGCTTACCGCTCCTTGAAAACACAGCTTTCCCCCTAAATGAAGGCTCTCTGCAGTGGAACCTGCTGGTTTCAAAACAGCACCTGGTCCTCTCTGTGTGTTCTGTGTGTCTGGACCTTGACAAACTTGCATAAAAATGATGACAGGTCTGGTTATTGCTCTGCTCTAGGTTATAAATTCTCTCCTTTTGTTTTTGATTCAGGATCCTCATGGCTTCTGCCAGCATTCATGGAAATGCAACCGCCTAACACACGAGCTTATGAGGGGGCTACCGTCTTCGGATCTGCACATTTCCTGACAGATACAGGGTCGTTAGCCCCACTTTCTGTAAACCAATTAGCAAATCGGCTCTTCTTTGATGGGAGACAAATGGCATTTCTGAAGTTCCCAGAAAATGATGATTTGTATAATGACACCTTGATGTCTGGAAACTCAATTCATGTTCATTTTGATTTTAAATATTCTATTTTTAAAAGTAATTCATAGGAGAAATACTTCTCTCTGAAAATGTATGTCAAATCATGTCACTTCTTACCTCAAAACATGCCAGTGACTTCCCCATCCCACTCACAGTGAGCTCACGGTGCTACCCTCAGCCTCACGGACGCTTCAGGGCCTGTTCGAACGCCATCCGGATCCCAGCTCTGAAGTTGCTCTGCGTCCCGCTTGGCCTCTGTGGTCATTTACAACACAGGATGCACACTTCCTGCTCCAGGCCTCTCTCCACGGAGCCCGCCCTGCCTTTGTCCAGGCCCTAGAGCTGCTGAAGACCTGATGACCCCCAGCTTGGTCTTAGTCACTCTTGCATTCAGGTGGACAAATGTGGTGGTTCTGGGCAGGAAGGTGTAAGAGAAATTTCCAGACATTGCCCAGTGTTGCTGCTAGTGTCCCGTGAAAAACACCTCAAAGTGAAGCCTCAGACCCAATTTCTGACTCTGCTCTGTGCGTCTCCCCCTTTCTTCTCCCCTCAGTCAAGTCACAGAAACCAAAGGCCCTTTCCCCAAAGCCAGCCACAAAGCCTGAATAAATCATGCTGACTTCCCTACATTTCTGGGTATGTTGTCCATAGAAAAATTCTCTGATACATTTTGTGTGGCAGTAAGCCATGAGACCCCCCTTCTAGGAAGGGACTTGCTCTGTGCTTCCAGGAAGGAAAGCTGTTAGATAGGCCAGTAAGAATCTACACAGACAGGCTTTGTTGGGTTTTTCACTCCCTGTTACCATTACACCACTCATTGTTTTGCCCAATTATATTTCTATACCTCTGTCTAAGATTTACTGTATCTAAACACAAAACTGTATTTTATCCTTACTTATGGGTCTGCAATCTGAGTCTCCTTCCTCTTGGCAAGGAGGTAAGTGTGTATGCTTTCTTCTCCTATCAATCTGCCTATTGTCTGTTCATTTCAGGGAACCTTCAAAGGGCAGGAGGAAAACTTCCCTTTGGCCAAACCCTACACAGTTTTCCATCTTTCTCTCTTTCATGCTGTAATACAGTGATTTAAGAAAGCAAGATACTCCTTAGGATTGAAGACCCCACGTACCAAACACCATGAAGATCTGAGACGCCTGGGACCCTAAGGTAACAGCTCAGCGTTGTCTGTTTGTTCTTCTGCACCGTGAAGGAGGAATATTCCCACCCTCTCAAAGCTACTTATTTTAGGGTTTCTGTTTGATGCATCAAAGCATGGTCCTTAGTGTCCCAGCGCTCACAGAGATTTGCCTGAGTTGGTAAACATCATGACACCATCCTACTCTTCAGCCTCATCCTATGCCACGGGGAGCTATTTTCCTGGATCATTTTATCATGGCTTGCCAGTGATGTCTTCATTAATTATGCATTTATCTGTTGTACACCAACTCAAATATAAGTTTTAGGAGTGTAGTGGATTGATAACCGGTGGTCAATTTATAACCCCCCGCTAAACTGAGTAAACGTGGTGCTGGGTGTGGGAGGCCCACCTGGGTACTGTTGCCAGCAACATAAGAGGCACAACTGGAGAAGGAGAAAGAGGCGGTTGGGAGCTGGTAGAAGCTGTAAGAAGCTGTTGCTTGTTTTGGAGGAGCTTGTCATGCTGGATTTCCCTAACGAGTTTGGCTGTTTTCATCATCCCAGGAGCTCGGGACCTCACTATTGCTGAGGATGGCTGTGGTACCTTTCAGGGAAAGTCTGGTTCTTCTGAATGTCGCTCCCTGGTTCCAATGCAGGTCCCTTAGCCTGCTAGCACAAATCCTTTATCCTCCTGGCATAGACTTTCCAGATTCTACCACTGACCTTTGGGCCTTCCCAGTGCAGACCTGTGAAACAGGCCTGCATGAAATATTGTTATGGGCTCTGGGCCTCCAGTTGGATTTGTGGGAGGCATTGTTATGAGCTCTAGGTTTTCAGCTGGATTCATGCAGGACATTTCCATGGGATCCAGGCCCTCAGCTAGATTTCTTGGCCTACAGTATGTGGAAAGATTTCTTGCACTCTTTTTTATATTGTTCTTTGGGTGACTCTTAAAAATAATCTTATAGAATATGTGTCCTGTATTGTATATTGTTTCGCCTGGCCGGATAACCCCAACCACACAATGAGGATAGAGGCTGTGTTCCTACACTCCAAAATGCACACTCAATAAATGCTGAACATGTCAAGGAAGGAATTAGTTCCTGAAGTTTTACAAGTGATCTTGTATTATGAACATGTAATGAAAGGTTTTCATTTGATGCTCAGACCATCATTTCTGCATTAAAAACACTTATGGGAGATCATTCTTCGCTTTTTTATGCTAAGTGAGGTTAAGAGATAAAACTGAGTGACTTATTGGTAGCAAATCAAAGCCCCACAATCATGAAAGGCTCATGGTCCTATTATTTTGCAGACCTCTAGTTGTTTCCACAGCTTGAAACTCTGAAAGACAGGCTGGTTCTTCAATCTGCATATCAATGAGAAGCCTTTGCTAGGCAAAGATGTTATCTTTGAATTACAAGTAGAAATTTGCGCTTCTAGTAAAACAGAGGTTTGAAAAAGAGCTGCATATAAAGTAGGTGAAGGGGCTGGGGATATAGCTCAGTGGAATAAGCGCTTGCCTAGCAAGTGCAGGGTCCTGAGTTCGATCCCCAGTACCGCCAAAAAAAAAAAATAAATAAATAAAAATAAAAAAATTAAAAAATAAAAAATAAAGTAGGTGAGACATCTGAGAAGCTCTTAGTCATAACCAAGTGACCAGTAATTGTACTTCCATTCAAGTACATTTCGCTGTTATTTTATGAATGCTATCCTCATGCCTGGAAGCATGCCTTCAAGTTTTTATTGAGATTAGTGAAGGTGCTTAGCTCTCCATTATATTAGGGATAAGATCATCCCTCAGACATAAGTGGATAGGGCCACCTTGGAATTTTAATTTCTACTAGCAGTATAAAGTTGAAGCAAATTATTCAAACTCTGGTGAGTCACTCTGTAGTGTAACAGAACCTGAGGTCCTTGGTCAATGTTTCACATTATCAAAATTAGTAGTATAGTATCTATAGAAAAGAAGAACAGGGACCCAGAATATCGCTCAGTGGTACAGTGCCTGCCTGGCAAGCACAAGTCCTGAGTTTCATTGCCAGTATCAGAAGAAATAAATAAGTAAATAAATAAACAAATAAACAAGAAGAACAACAACAAAATCTTAGAACCTACGGCACTTGAGGTGTCTTGCAGAATACACTCACTTTGCGCTGAAAGAGGATTAGGATGCAAAGAGAAAGTGCTACTGCAGATCAGTCCAGCCTGAGGCTGGGGCCCAGTTCAGGATGAACCCTGTCTCTGCACAGCACCATTCCATGAGCTTTGATCTATAGTAAGATCCACCAAGCCATGCTCGTCCTACAGACTGTTAGCACCCAAATCCTCACAAACCGCTAAAATTAGCAGCTCTGTGCCCAGGCAATGACAAATCCAGGAATGTCCACACAAATAATGCGCTGTTTGACTTATGTGATGCCACTGTCTCTCCTAGATATGGCCTATTTCTCCTTCCCCCTCTTATTTCTCTTTTCTTTAGTTAATAGCTCACTGTCACATTCACTTGCCAAACTTGGGGATTTGGAAAAAGATCAGATGGTGTAATATTATGAAAATGGTACTGTTTTTCTTTTTTTTTTTTTCCTTTTTTTCCCGTAATATCACCTTCAACTCTGGTTTCTAGTTATGAGGTTGACATAGGACGTAGAGTGGGAACAGAAGAAAGTGAATGAGTGTGTAATTGAGAAGAGCAAAAGCAGGGCACGAATAAATCAGTGACAGGATAAAACCTGGTTAGGTTCTCTGTCTACTCAGGTCAGGAAATGAGAGTGCAGTCTAATATCTTCTCCAAGTTTTTATTTAGTGGTGACAGTAAATCTCTTTAAAAGGTTTTATCATTGCAGATACCAACTCTCGTTACACTAGATCTAAACGTACCAAGGAGGAAGAGTTCCACTCCAAAGGGTAAGCACTGAGCGAGCGATCTGCTTATAGTCACACGTCTCTCCTTTCCGGATCTCAGATTCTCAGTGGTGAAGCGATCATTTCCCCCAAGCAGAGAATGTTTCTTTCTCGCCTCTCCTACGAAGTTTATCTGTGACTTAAGTTACAGCTATGTGTTAGGAACTCTAACAGGTGAGTGTGGAAGATGGAGGTCATGTTTCAGGTCACCCCAGGTCACCTACCCAACGAGGAGTGCATACAAGAGCAGAGGACACGTTTTTATAAAAAGCATTGATCACACAGTATAAAAGGCACCAGAGTGTACAGGAAGACTATAGACAGTCTTGCCTGTGGATCACCTGCACACAGGTCAAAAAGGCAACTGATTAAAGGGTGAGCGGCTAAGGGAGGTCTCCGTCATCTGGGTATTTGAGAATCAGGTGGAATAAGCAAAGAATGGGAAAGCCCAGTGCAGGAAGAAAGAGCGACACATACAACAAACAGGTGCGAAATGGCACACTCAGAATTCAGAAAGGCAAAAGATAAGGGTCTCAGAGCCATAGAAGCGCAAACAATGAACATTTCCTCGTCTGCATCCATGATCGCTTCATTAGTTGTTCCTTTCCTGTCAAGTTCATCTGTGGATACATGTTCTCAGGAGAGTAAGTGCATAGCCCGAGTCCTCCATGGACGGGAGTAACAGGAACGCTAACCTCCTCCCCGGTGTAACACAGAGGAGAGGCAAAGATTTTGGAACATTCGGCTGCCTAGAAGTCTATAGTCTAAAGCAAAAGGTTTTCTCCCTCACAAGTAAGAAATGGGAGTGGACAAAATGAGCTGGCTAGATGGCTCATTTCCACCACAACTTTCTGGGCTTGAGGATGTTTCCATTTCCTCACTCTATTGACATCAGATGCTGTTTGCATCTGAGTAATTGATGTCAGTTTACCACCAGGTCTGAGCTCCAACATCAAGATACAGGTGCAGCTAAAGAGCAAGGAGGGGAGCAAGTTCAAGCATAGGATTTCAAAATCTTATACTTCTCTCTGTTCATCTCTCATTGGTTGGAAACCGTATGTGATCAATCATGTAGCCACATGTGGCTGCAAACAGGACATGGTGTATGTTTTACATGGCCAGCTGCAGGCCCTGGAATAAAAGAACTTGTGGGTAAAACCAGGAGTCTGCCATACTCTGAACTATCAAAGGTAATATGAACACCTCCAGCTAAGTAATCTGTGACCTTCAAAAGGGACACTCAAAATGTATTTGCAAAGCAACGTATCTTCTTTTTTTTTGCCGTACTGGGGATCGAACTCATGACCCTGCACTTGCTAGGCAAGTGCTTATTCCACTGAGCTATATCCCCAGCCCTGTATCCTGTTGATGTTTGTTTAATTTAGTATCTCTATTACTGAAAGAATTTCTTCAATCTTTTTACCTGTACTGTAAGGATTTCCTTATTGGCTGGTTCAGTGGATTCATGGTTTTGTCTTGTAGTTTTCTCACTCAAATATCTCATGGTCTCTGGTATTGTGAAATCCTCCATCGCACCCCAATACCGTTAATTCTGGTAGGCTATAGTAGCCCCATCGCCTCAGCCTTGGCCCCAGCTCTCTCTGTGCTTTCTGTCCCTCTTCCTCTAATACTGGCCGGTACTTGTCTTTTCTCCCATTTCCTCGGGACAGGTTCCCCTGCCGCTAGGATCATCTCGCATTTCATCAATTTCTCATGCTTTGCCTTTGGATACAAATTCCAGGCCTACAGCTCTCCGAATCTCTACTCACTCCAAAGGATCGCCTACTGAAGGCCGGCTCCTCTCTGCCCCAGGCCTCGCCTCCTTCCACCCATGGCTGTTCCCCTCCACTTGGTGAAACTTAGAATCTGAGTCTTTGGCTCCTTCTGCTTGGTTTGTTACCTCGCCCCACCATCTTTGCTCTCTAAGTTACTCCTGTGTCAGGCAGCTGCATTTCTTCCGACCTTTAGCCTGGCGTAGTCTACTGCTTCCTCCTGCGTCTCCTAACTGGCTACTCTGACACCAGTGAAGCCTTACCTAGTTACATTTACTAATTTTGGATTAGTCTTTTTGATTTTCAACACTTTACATTGACCCTCTAGTAATTTCTTCATCTTTCTTTTGATGCTTCCTCCTACCTAGTACATTTTCTTTTCTTCCTTGAGTGGAGATTGTATATTGAAATCCATCTCAAAACTTCTATGTTCTCTTTTATAACCATCTTTGACCAGATAAGCACTCAGACATTTACTTCATATTCATTACATGTTTCCTTGATAGTTTCAATAAATGAAATACATGCAGTATTAACTGTCAACCAGACTATTGTACCATTTTGACATGAGCCTTATTTATTTTTATTTCTGTGCTCCATGCTACACAGTAAGATGAATTATGCTTACAATATCGTCTCAGGAGCACTGGGAATGGACCCTCATTTACACATACTTATTTTTTTTTTCCAGTACTGGGGATCGAACTCAGGACCTTGCTCTTGCCAGACAAGTGCTTATGCCACTGAGCTATACCCCCAGCCCCTCACTTACACATATTTAGAACCAGTCTGTCTGTGGATACTCAGATTTGTAGGCTATTCACTTGTTTTTCTTTTCTGAGACAGCATCTCATTATGTAGTTCAGACCCGGCTTGAATTTACTATGAGTCCAGGCTGGCTTCAAACTCATGGCAACCCTCCTGCCTCAGCCTCCCAAGTGCTGAGACCTTCACTGATCTTTATTTTGTTTGTTAAGTAGGCTGCTATGTATGTGCTCTTTGGAGTCCCGAGCTAAAAACAGATCTTATCTTGACTTTTCTCCTTCCTCCAAGTCCTGTTATTTCTACTACACTCCTTCTTAACTTCTGCCACTTTCTCCTAGGCTATTGATACGTATTTCCTAACTGAATACAAAATGGTTTTCTAGGCTCCCATGCTAACTCCCCTATACTGCATGTCCATTTCCATGTTCATTTGCATAACCAATATTCACAAAGTGTCTGCTCAGTGTCTACCCTGTGCTGTGCATCCTTCAGGCATTGGTGACAGGAAGCAAAGTTGCTGCTCTTGGATGGAAGCCCATGCACTCGCTCAGTTTCTCGGTGTCTTCTTCCATTAGGATTATCAGCTTGCTGAAAGGGGGGCTTTGCTTTGCTTGTTGCTTTATTTCTCTGGCATGAAACTGCTTTTGGCAGATGGAAGGTAATCAGTGAATATTTGCCTAATAAATAAAAGTATCAGGACACACTCATCCTGGAGAAAAGAGCTTCAAACTGGGGGAGGACACTTGTGATACACGTATTTCATCTACTTTCGGAATTATAACTGAACACTTTAGCAACAGTGGGAGGGAACACTGGGTTCTGACCCTGAGAAACAGGTTTGGTGGTGACTCTGGAATCAGACATTAAGCAACTAATCTGAGAAACAAGGAAAAGGGAGAGTCACTGTGACTGTGAGGACCCTCAGTCCCTTAGAACGGAAGACGCCAGAGGGGCCAAATGCACCTGAGTCCGGAGGAAAATGGTCAAAGCTGAGATACAGGTTTGAAGGCTCTGTGAAAACCAAGTGCAGGAGATGATTTTTTTCCAAGAAAAATGAAATGGAACTACTTCTGTTTTGTGTGCATCTTGTGCCTTGGAAGCATTTCAGCTAGGCGGAGCGAGGCTAACTCCTGTGCGGGGTAACATTTCTCCAAGGCTGGACAATAGCTGTCATTGTTTCTCCTTGGTATTGCCGGAATGTGAACATGTGATGTGTTTTCATCTAAAGAAAAACAATAACACCATACAGACCGGCAACACAGGAGCTGATTGCAGAAGTCAAAGGCCCCACTGGTGTCCTGTCCTCTGCGCTCCCTACTGGGCACTGACCTCAGTTATGTACACATCCTGCAGGTTTAATACAGCATTTACTTGTTCTATGTGGACTTCAACAATCTTAGGCTATGAGTACATCTTCAAAATTTATAGTCTTGCTAATTTAATTAAGAACCAAGAAACTTTTATGTAGTGTGAGAAAATTGTGTAAAAAGTGATACTCAAGTATGAACAAAGTAAACAGATCATTCTAGCTCTCCTTGAGCAAAATTTAGTAAGGCTAAGGGAGTATTTGCTCCAACAACTCTCTGGAGAGGAGCGCATCCTCGCAAGCTGTCTGTGGGTCCCACTGACTCCTGCTCCTGTGCAAACCAGCTAGATCTCTTCCCACACCAGTTCAGAAGTTCCTCATTTCACATATACCTCACTAGCATGTTCTCAGATTTTCAGTAATTCTCCCCTTAGCCATCACCCTACACATGTCCATAAAGTTCATTGCTCTTTTAAAAAAAAAAGTTAATTGTTCTTCTTCATAGCAATCCCACCCCCTGCTGCTCAAGGCTGGACATCTCCTCTGGACACTTACTTCTCCTGTGAGTGTTTTTTGCTATGAAATTTCAAAGCATTTTTGTAGAAAACTGTATTTCCTTCTGTACTCTTGTTAACTTCTTCAAAACCATTGGTTGTTTAGCTTAGAATCCTAAATAGGAAATAAGCTTTTCTATATAAAATGCAAATCAGTATGCAAAAGCTCTGTTGAGTCACTGTGCCTAAATATTACTATAAATGACCCAAATCCTTAAGAAATACATTCATTTTCAGAGTCATGAAGGGCTTCCTGTGACCAGACACTAAGAAACATACAGGGTCCTACTGGGATGCATGATACTCAGTCCAAAGAACAGTATAAGAGGAAGCCTGCAAAAGTCACGGAGGGAAGCCACCACCCGCGAAAAGAGCGCTGCAAATACGAAGATCACCTTCATGCCTGTGCGCGGCCAGGGAAACGGGAAATGCCTTGGGCGGGGCACAACAGAACCTGGTTTCACAGGCTGAGAGCATTCAAGGCCAGAAAGGGAACCTTTGCCAAAACTCTCAGGACCAAGAGAAAATAAAGGAATGTCACATTTCCACCATGCTGTGTGGTGGAAATTTAAGGTAGGAAGCACAATTGGTCAGAATTCATAGAAGAGCACTTCAACTTTAACTTAAGATTATAAATTGTTTCTTTGCTTAAATTTTTATTTAGAAATAGACTCCAAGTAAATTTGAAAAAATATAAATCATAATTATATATAAAATTTATATATTTATACAAGTATTTCCTTTATGCATAAGTAAATGTATATACCCTACATGTGTACAAAGGTCATATTAAAGAGCAAAAACTCCCATGGACAATATTTATAATGAGTTTTCTCCCTAAGTGAAAAGAGTTTTGGTGGAATGCACACAGCTTGAGACTTTCATCTGTCATTTACATTTAGCTTCTGCTTGTGAACATAGCAACTCTGCTCTTTCATCTTGGTTTGCAGTGGAGATATCCAAAGCCCTTGCGATGCCCAATTCCTTGAATGTCACTTTGTTCCCCTCTCTGGAAGCCTTTAGGATCATCCTTGGGTCATTAACGGCTTGACATTTCTCAATAATACATCTAGGGTTGGTATTGTTTTCATCATTTCCAGTAACATTTCTGGAAATGTTTCATTATGATTTTGTCTGTCTTTATTTTTACTGAGTCATCCAGTCTTTGACACAGCTGGAGATATATATTTTGCATTTGATAGACACAATGCATAGGATTTTATAATACTTGTAAAGGAGAACATTTATATGAATATGTAGTGCCATTAATTATTTATAATACATATGCATTTTTGCAAGAGTCACTTTAGTGACTTTCTCAGGCTGTGGGATCTGCAGGCATATTTTGTCAGATGAATAAGTTTGCAAATAATTTTATCAGTATGTTTAATATTGTCAATTAAGCAAAATATTTTTCCCTAGGATATTTTACTTCAGGCCAGTTATAAATTATTAAGTTTAATTTAGTAAGACATGCATGATCTCTGTTTCCATACAGTAAATCCTTTCTCTCTGTTGTTTATCTGGCCCACGAGGAGAAAATACAGAGCAAGGGACCTACTTGAGGGGTAGTTTCAGGGTAGCTACTCTGCGTCAAAACTCATACCTTTGGGAGTGAAGTGCTAGTGCGAGCGTTCCGTACACCTGACAGTGAAGATGCACTGAGGAGCCTGTATGACGTGCGGTGCCCTCTGACCCACAGACCCAGGGCTTTTAAAAATCTAACATCAGTGTGGGAAATTTGTGTAAATACTCAGACTCCAGCAAATTAAACACAGAGTTTGTGCATATGTCGTTTTACGGGAATGCAAATAAGTAGCTTTTGCGTATATTCCAATCAGGCTATATCCCCAACAGTTACTCTCCACTCAGATTATCCTGTCTTTTTTCTACCTGCTTCCTAATGCCGCCATTCCTCTGCTGTGACCACTAAAGCTGATTTGTCAACTCTATTGTATTAAGAAATGTCTACTAAGGGCTGGAAACTTAGCTCAGTGGTGCAGTGCCTTCCCGGTAAGCATGAGGTCCTGACTTCAATTCCCAGTACCCCCCACAAAAATAAAAAAAAGTTTTAAAAAAGAAATGCTTAGCAGATTGTTTGAGCATCCTTCTGAGTGTCGGGAGGTCATGGAGGTGTGTTTGGGGTCCTGCACCTGGTTCCTGGTCCCCGCTCCCCTGGCCGGGTTCCGTTGCCCTATCTCCTGGCTTCTGTGCATGGAACAGCTTTGTCCCACCACAGCCTCCGCCATGATGTTCTCACCTCGGAAGCAGTTGACCATGGGCTGAATCCCTTGAATCACTTTCAAGTCGTGGGTGTTGAGAATTTTTTCCTTGAGTTGGAAAAGCCTAACAATACAACTGCTCCTACGTGTTTATCTCTGTCCTTAGCATTACCTCTCTCCCTCACTCCTACACATAGAAAAACCTTCTCTATCTCAATAATGAGATTCCGGGGGCTGGGGATATAGCTCAGTGGAATAAGCGTCTGCCTAGGAAGCGCGGGGTCCTGAGTTCGATCCCCAGTACTGCCAAAAAAAAAAAAAGTGATCAATAATGAGATTCCTTTTATCTGTCATAAGTGAGTATACAACAAGGCCTAAGGGCCACATGGAACTATAGGCAAAATTCCAAAAAAGTCTTTTTTGACCACATGTACCATACAGCTCTGATGGACAGAAAATTGTCTTTTAATGTGCTGTAAGCTATGATCTCTCAAATGAACAGCTCTCTCCCTTTTCTGTTTTTAAAAGTACGACACATATTTTTCGTCAATCTGTGATACTTATGGATGGAGAAGTCAGTCAAAAATCATTTGTGAGTACAAAATTAAAGAAAATAAGATGGGCAAGAGTTACTTAAGAAGAGTTACTTAAGTTACTTAATGGGAAGAGTGACTTTGTCATGGTGATAGTCCAAAGCCACCACTTAGAAACCACGCACTGAAAAGCAGAATCACTGAGAACATTTTAATGTTTGATTATTTAAGAAAATGGGTTTTTTTCTTGTGAATCTTGTATTTGAAAACCCTCTATTTTTCTGCTTTTGGTTAATTCATACCTGGAGTTTAACATCATAAGTTAAATCTCAGAGAAGCCATGACCAGGGTATCACAAGGGGACAACAGTTAGACAAGGCTTTTAAATTATTCCTGTTTATGGTACGTCAGTATCCATTGGTTCTCATGGTTTATCATTGCATGAAATGATATTAAAATACACTGAAATACTAGCTGAATGTCCTAGTTTTGCTTGTTATTACTTTTCTTTGTGACAGCTAGGTGGGTCATTCCCACAGGGCCATCAGGAGCCTTTCACTCCCATTTCCTGACTGCCACTGGACGTCCTCAGCACCCTCTGTGCTCTGCGTGCCTCCACAGCTGAGGTGTCCGCCTCCGCCCACCTGCTCTCCTCTCAGTCTCTGAAGACTTACTTTGGAGGCTGTCTCTTCCACTGCATTCTACTGTCTTGATGACTACGGTTATTATTAGCATTACCATACCTACTCCCTAATATTAGGCTACCTCTTCTTAAGGGCCTATTCATTCTTTTACAGTGCTTGATTTAAAAAAATGCACTTAAGAATAATTTATCTCCTCTGTGCCTTATGAGGGGCAGATTATTCTCATTTTGCAGGAAATTAAAACAGAGGCCAAGCAAGGCAAACTTTTTGACTATGGACAAATAGATATAATGTGAGAAAACTATAAACCAAACTTTTCACAGCACAGATGGCCCTGTAAGTTACGGTGCTTCCTCACCCAACTTCTTTCAGCAAAATACCTTATTTCTTTTTGAAAATTAACATAATTTTTTTCCAAAATAGATTATTAATAGTAACCTACAGAACCCAGACAAAGAATCTCTTCGATTCCTTTATTCCTTTACTTGAAATGAGATACAAACAGACCTGGGGTTTACAAGACCAAACATTAACTAGACAGACAGGCCAGTCGAGACCAGCACGGCAAAGGTGAGCAAGCAGGAAATGATCCTCCAGCGCAGCGGTATGCCGAGGGGATGAGAAAACCATCCGAGCTTGGGGCAAATACGAGGTTTTGCCAATAATTTTATTTCAGGAGCAAATGAATTATTGTCGGATTTCTGAAGATTTCATAAAAGCAAAGAATAAGATTTTTATGCTTCCTTTTATGAAAGGAAAAATAAAATGAATTATTGCCCAAGACTCCCCAGTTGACACTGCAGCCTTGCGCCTCCTCCTCCCGCTGGAGGCTCCTGGACCCGGCTCCGCTCTGGGAAATGGCCGCTCATTTGTCGCCACCTTCTTCCGGCTCACGGGGTCTCAGACCTGGCCCGGGGCCTCCACCATCTGTTCTTGGATAATTGTCCGGGGCAGTAAGTGCCTCCACGCAACAAAGCACTGCTTTTTTGTGTTCTTTTCCAGTGTTACCCCCACACCGACATCAGAAACACACGGTATTGTAATTAATTAATTTAATCACTGGTTGCACCAAATCCCATTTGCTGGAGAAAAATACGCACTCTGTGAAATCTTGCTCAGGAGACGCATTTGATTGCCTGTGGCCACAGGTCTGGCACTGGCACGGCGGCAGATGAGAAGGGTGATACTTGAAATCAGATTCCAAAACTTCTAAGAGGAAAAAGTGAAGATCAGGAAGAATACCTGCTGCCTCAGGAAGGGGCAGGAGCAGAGTCAGCGACGGCGTCCACTCGCGTGTGCGAGGGGAGGTCGTATGCACCACGGTGAGGGAGGACAGGAAAGGGAAGTGCCACCCCGCGGCCAGGGCGCTGCCTAGAACCAGAGCTGCCTGAGGTTCTCACAGCTCCGTCACCGCGGCGGGCCGCGTCAGTTCTGTGTTCCTCTATGCAGTGGCGTTGATAAGCCACTTGCCAACATCTCAGAGGGCGAAGTAAGAAGGCCAGATGCTGTGTTTGCCCCCACTAGCGTGGTGGCCACCACAGCTCTGAGACCCCGGAACTCCTATTGTCACCGCTCCTCACTTGATAACTTACAATGCCTAACACAAGGTCAACACCATGTAACCAGGCGTATCATATTATATAAGAGATAATATAACAAGAAACGCACACCCATTCCTATTCACTGCAGAGAAGACGTAAAGCATTTTTCAAATATTTTCCTTGTAGAGTTGGTTTCCCTGGTGGGATCTGTGCCTGTGGAGTGTTGATGGACTCTTATTCTTGTTTCTGGATACGAACAATACCAGGATTTAGAACTGTACCTAGCATGTCACGGATCTGCATCACCAACAGTGATGAGAATTAAAATGCTTCCCCGGTGTCTGTGAGGTCTGAGAAGGTAGGAGGAGTGGGGGGGGGGGCGGAGACAGACACTCTACAGGCTGACAGAAGTTCCTACTGAAGAAGCTTTGTAAAATCCTGCATGGATTCTTTAGGAACAAAGGCCTCAGACATTAGGCAGCAAGAAATCAATAACCAGTCTCTTAGGACGATCCCTTTCTCAACATACACTGTTTTGCTAGCCTGTATCTTTCAGAACACTCTTGTCTGGTTTTGCTTTCATCCCTCGCTTCTGTGTTGAGAAAAAAAGATTTCAAATAAAAACGTAGCTTTAGAGATGGTAATTATCACCAAAGCTCAATTCAATCAACTTGTTTTACCTGGGCAGAGTAGAGATGATCAAAAAGGAAGACTCGAGAATGAATAACAAAGCAGGAAATTTTATAAAAGATGAATTTCCATCTGCTATGTGTAGAGACGGATTATTAATATGATACAAGTGAATGTTTTACAGCCTGAGATTCAGAATTCTTGGTAACATTGTCACTGAGATGGGAGTTCCGTGTTGTGATTCAGTAACAATAGTTCCTTTTGTCGTTTTTTTTATTAGGGTTACCGCTCTTTCTGTTATATATTCAACTGGGTTAGGGTCGAGAAGAAGAGATATCAGACATGGATTTTGGGAGTGGCTGTGTCCCTGCTGTACTGTGCACATAGGAGACAGGCGGAGGGACCGCTTACCTCTGCTGCTTCTACAGGGCTGTCTGCAATAAAATGTGCTAAATGAATGGAAGACTGAATTTCTGATAGAAATTCCCTTGCTTGCTTTATTGAGAGATTGATTCTTGAAGACTTATCTAATTCAGCTAAAACTGTCCAGGCATCAAGGGCTGTTGACACCAGTGGAGAGCACCCAAAAGTTCAGTGTCAGCAGAAGGCACCAATGGTATGTACACAACCTACTAAGAATGAAGCCCAAAGAGGCTTAGCAGAAATTAACTCATGCGACGTCAGTAGCTGTGGGTGATTCTGAGTCTCTCGTGTGATGCAAGGTGACCATGCATGCATATGGGGCCAGGTCTGGAAATAGTGATTTGAGAGTCATCACCATGAGCCTGCTATGCATCTGCACCCATAAAGCAGGTCAGCAGAAGTGAGGCCAACTTCAGTTTGCCTTGACAGAGAGGTCAGTCCCCAGGCAACAGGACACAGGAAAGGTACAGAGCTATCATGGTTTGGCCATAAGGGAGAACAGCATAGAGTCATCCAACAACCTCTGGTGCCATTTGCTTGTTCGGATGAAGGCTGTTTGGTACTTATAAGTATTTGTCAGTGGAAAAGGAAGAACAGCCTAAGCAAACATTAGTTGAGCAATTTCTAGTGTGCTGACTTTTAAGTCTACATGTGCATGATTTTCCTGCCTAGAGAAAGAAAGAGCCTTTTAATTTTGTCTCTTCTGAGCAGAGTGGATTTGGTACCCTGTCAATGGCATTCTGTGTGTGCGCAGAAGTGAATCTTCCTATTTTCCAGGAATAATGAACGATAGAGAGGGACCCAACCTCTAAATGCATCCAGGGCGTGTGAACGCCCACAGATGGCTGTGTTGCAAGTGGATGGTACCTTAAGAAACAGCTGAAGAGCTTAAAGATGCTGAAATGACCATCTTAATCACAGGTTAAGACATATTTATGCCCCAAATAATTGAATTAGCATCCATTTTAACTGAAAATTTGCCTAAAATACTCAGAATAGAGGATAGTAAACATGATACTGCCAAGATATTTTGGACCACGATTTTTGTTCATGGTTTTTCTCAGTTTTGAGGGATAGTATACATAATGAATTCTCAGGAAATCAAGAAGCAAATGCCAATTTATGAATTATACAAATTGTTGTTTATCTGTATCTTTCCTTTTTAGCTTTTGAACATTTTTATGAATATTGGCTCAGTAGGAGTGGTTGGGAAAATGAGGAAGATAAATTTAAATGCACTATTTTCACCACAATTAAAATTTTAGTTACTCTTCCAGGTCAAAACAGAAGCCAAAAACACATTCCAGCTGCCTGAATTTGGTAGCTTTTTACTAAATAAAAACACTTTATTCTGTCAAAAATAATTCCTGAAGCTTTTCATGATTTTACACCACTGAAGTAGGACATTTAGATAACCATTTGGAGGCATCAACATTTCATTTATGAATTTGTTTAATGATCAGGCAGTAATCTACTACTTGAGGGCAAATGATCTAGTCAAGAGATTTTTCTCTTGTATGTTAAATAGCAGCTGGTGTTTTTCTTAACCATTAATTTAATTTTGTAAGAGCACACCTGCTATTGTTTAGTTTTCATAACATTTCATATAAATTTCTCTAAATTATGTATAATTAAGTAGCAATTGTGATAAAAACATGGAAGTGTAATATTTCCAGAACATAGGCACACAGGACAATTAGATACTGATTAAGGTGGTAAGATTATCTAACAAACTAGTGTCTTCTTTGATTGCTTGATTTTTTGGAAATTATCCCAAGGTAATGCTTTTAGGCTGTGATTGAACTTGGAACATTTACAAATAACCTGTGAAAGGTAGAATTATCAAATATAAGATAGCGATAGGTTGCTAGGCCATTTTCCTTCCTCTGTTAAAGGCTAATATTCTTTGCTTTTTTTACTTGAACGGAGTTCAATTTTCTTTCTACTCCTCGTTGGCAGGGAAAACACTAGTGATAAATCAACATTACACTTACAATAGTAACAGCACTATTTTGACAAGCATTCTTATCATGAAAAAGACCACAATCCCACCAGCAGAAAATGTTTAATCTTCATTTGTCATATAAAGATAAATGAGATGATTTCAAAATATTACGTAAATAGTAACAATTTCATTAAATTTAAAACACTCAACAGCTGGCTTGCAAGATGAGAATTTCATTCCTGCAAGTTATTCTTATAGGAGAAAGAAATGAGTTCATTAACCTCTCCATTTCCAAAGTATTTGCAGTAATTTAGGACATAATGCAATGTGTGACAGTCAAGCTAATGACTGCACCATTTTTTATTGCCTCAAATATCATGTGCTGAAAAAAATTATTCACTGGATGAAAAAAATAAAGTTGTTTGCATTATAAGCTACTAATTATGCAATTATTAATTATGCAATTATAATTATGCAATTATTAAACTATTTACATTTCTATTAATTGTGAGAGAAAAGCTTTCTGATCCATAGCACTATACTATACAGTGGAATGGTTTGTATATTTGTGAACTCCAAGAAAATTTTTTTCAAATAAAGCAAAGTTTGTAATTTAAAATCTTACAGAACATCTCAGAGATTAGAATAAACCTCAGACATTCCTAACTCTTTTTCATCCACTTATAAATCCATAATATGTGAGTCTTTCTAGGGTGTCCTTTGCTAGCAGTGAGTACCACTTCATGCTGTTTTATGCAAAAGCTTAGCCAGCGGATGTCACGGTACAGTGGTCACGTGGAGGAGACACAGTGTCATCTTAGGTACAGGTGGAACAGTTGACATGTCCAGCATAAACTTCTACCCTCTATACCTTTGGTGCATCTGCCTCTAGCTTATGGACAGTTGAAAGACACAAGCATTAGCCTCCAATATTTGATAAACAATGAAGTTATAGGATTTGGGGGTTATTTTAAAGCATACTGTTAGGGGCTCTAATAAATGGGTTGTAAAGTTACTGGATTGAAAGAAGAGCTGTGAAGTTGGCAGAGAGCAATGAGGAAAGCGAACGGGCAGTGGGCCAGGCAGCTAGCAGGGTTACTAAAGCTGAAGATAACAGAGTGGCCCCCACCAGGATAAGGCGGTATTTCCGCGCTTCCTAGACATATTTTATAGTGGACCCAAAATAGACGTCCTGATACAGATGTCCTGTGTTGAGCTCTAATTCTTGAAGAAACAGTCAAAAAAGTACAAAGTGTAAATGAGACTGATTTAAGATTTAAATATCTGAAAACATAAGGGCCTACGTTTCAGGATGAACAATGCTTGCAACTGTTAAATTTCATTAGAAAATTTTACTTATTTTAACATGTATGTCAATTAAATATCAGTTATAATACAAAGAATAATCCCTCATCATTTTCTTTTAGCTTTCATTCTAACGTTGACTGAGTTCCGAATGAACATGTGCCTGTGCTGAGGCTGTGTGTTCTTGTGTCCTTTCCCACCAGCTGAAAGCAAGGGAAAAGAGAGGGAAGCATCTCCTTTCTCTCCCGCCACTTTGCGTTTTAGAATTGTAGATGAGCACTTGCTTCATTTTGAGAAACTAAGTAGGAAAACGACTCTTGATCCTCTTAGTAGCTGTGAGTTTTACACATGGAAGCATCTTTCCCCAAACTAAAACACTTTTTAAAAAATTTCCAAAAATTAAACATTATCTAACCCTTGTATCAGCAGTCAAGCTATATATAAAAGGACCATTATTTCTAACAGCGCAGAGATGTATGGAAGTTCTATAGCCCTTGAGCCACTGAAGTAGACAACTGATAATATTTACCTTTTAATTTCAAATACCCACCTAAGTGTATGCAAACATTCCATTAGATAACATTGTTCCTTTATCTAGTATCTATAGGAAATGTGCTATCTCAGAATTTCATCTATTTCTATTAAGGAAAATGTGTGTGTGTGTGTGTGTGTGTGTGTGTGTGTAAAAGAACAATGTTTTAAAGGCCAAATAAAGCACATGAAATAATTTCAAGCTTTTATTTATATGTAGTAAAAATATACTAATAAATTGCTGGAATTTTTTTGAAGAAATTTAAATATTTAAATCTGTATCAAAACTTTCCATTTGACTAGACCAACTAACAATGACAAAGTGGTATGTTAGCAAAACTGGTTTGCTCATGTACATTTTGAAAAACCCATGAATTCATCCAGAACTAGTCAACCTATGCATAGTTTGAAAATCTCATGGTAATTGCCATCACGGAATCTAGACTTTTTGTATTAATAGTAAGAATTTCTTTAAAATATATAAAAATAATGTTCAGCTATTTTTATTATGAAACTAGTTGCAAAAATGTAAGTTCATTTTTTTGACATTATTTACACTATTACCATTCCAAAAACTCATTACTTGATTCTGTAAAAGAAAGTACTGTGAGAAAGTGGCAGGCCATGTAAAACCAGTGAAGTCAATTAGTAGGATGAAAAATGAAGAGATATCTACCTCTCATGGCAAAATAATATGATGTGTTGATTCCCAGAGTCATCTTGACATGTTTGGAATTAAAATTCTTCATGGAAAGTATATACTCATGTTTCAGTTAGTGCCAGCAATCTCTGAAATTCAGAGAGTATCAAGATCCAGAGAAATTTGCACAGGTTGTAGAAAATGTTTCTTTGCATGACTTTCAACAGCTTTTGTAGTTAGTGGTAAGTCCTAAAAACTCCCAACAATTGAAGAAAAACTGAGGAGATTGTAAACCATCCATATTTTCCTGCCCTCTATGTATATTGTTTATTTTCTGCTGTCCTTTTCAAAACATTTTAAGATAGTTCACTTGGGTAGCATTCTAAAGAATTCCAGTGTAATCAAGTTTATGTCTCTCTTGTACTCTTAAAATATTCCTTAGTTAACACTATCAATCTTCCAGCAAATATTGACTTTTAATATGTACAACTCTAAATCTCTTAGAAGTTAATTATAAGAATCTATACATCTTTGATAGAGCACATAACTTGCTAACTCCCAGTAAATAGCAGATTCCAAATAAAGAAGCATTCTTACCATGTTAAAAACATAAATTTAGTCTGAGGAGTTAAAGAACCTTTAAAACTAAACATCATACTATTCTAAAACATTTTATGAATATAGATCAATTTTTAAGACATTACAAGTTTTCATCTGATGAAATCAATATTTAATGTTTTCTCAGATATTTGCCCATACTATTTATTAGGTTAATGGTTACTTTTTCTTTTAAAGTTTAAAAATCTAACAAAACAAGGAGGGCAAAATCAAAACAACACAAAAACAACGAAAATAATGCATGAGCTCAAAACAAAATGATAGGAATTACCAATGGTTGCTACATTACATAGTTCTCTTCAACGAAGCTGCTCAGTTCACCAGACATAAGAATGTAAGATTTATCAAAGACAGTGACAAGTAATAAAAAAACAATTGGAAATGATGCAGAGCTTCAACATACAAGATGGTAGGAGTTCAACAATAGTTCTTATAATGCATATTGTTTTTTTCAGATCAGTCATTCTGATTACCAGCTTCAGGTGTACAAAATTGGTTGAGGAAAAAAAAATTAAGCATTGACTGTTCCTTTCAGTAAACTTCAGTCATCAGCAATGCACCTATCCCAGCTATCTTTGTATATACATATGATTTTTTTATTTTAAAGAAAACAGAAAATAACAAAAATAACAAAAACAATTACATAAAGAAAACAGCAAGAGAACAATAAAAATGATATAGAATTTCAAAACATGGTGATAGGATATCAACAATGGTAGTTATATTACATAATGTTATCTTCAAAAAGGATGCACATATAACCAGATATAGGCATGCAACTTTCTTTTTAATTGCAGAATTTTATTACAATGCTGCAGATATAATATATATTGAAAATGGTTAATTCAAGTAAATTTTACGTAGAATCCAGTAAAATTATTCTCTAGTCACTACAACTTTTCAATAAAAATAAAAATTTTAGTAATTTCAGATAGTAGAAATAACCCTAAATGAAAAGTTATAAGCACATAGGACTTTAGAAATTACTTTTTTTTGTCTTTTTGAGACAGGGTCTCACTATGCAGTTCAGGCTGGGTTTGAGTTCCCTTTGTAGTCCAGGGTGGTCTCAAACTCACAATGATCCTCCTGCCTCAGCCTCCTGAGTGCTGGGCTTACAGGAGTGCGCCACCACACCCAGCCAGGATTTTAGAACTAAGTGTACCTGTAAAACCCCCCATACATTCTGTAAGTGGCAATGCTGAGATCTAAAGGGGCCAACAGATATGTTGGGGTACAGGCAAACTTTATCTGAGATCATACACATCACGCTAAATGAATAAGGTGACTGTTAACTGCCAGCAGTACAGATTCAGAAAAAAATCACTTCTGATCAAAAACCAGATTACAACTGCCTCTGATACATTTTCACCAGGGCACAAACAAGTGAGAACTTGCATTTGTTTAGGGACTATCAGACTTCAAGTATTGTATTGCTTAATTTTCCTAGTGTTCATTAAAAAATATTGCAATTTAAAGAGGAGGCCCTTAATTTGGCTCAAGATTTGAGTGGGTTCACTCCATGGTTTCTGGCTCCAAAGCAGGAATTTTGTGGTGGAAAGTCATGGGAGAGGAAAGCTCCTCACTTCCTGGTGACCTGGGAGCAAGTCACAGGGACAGAGAGCAGCAGAGAGGAAGGAGCAAGGACCAGACATAGACCCAAGGTCAATCCTCTGTGACCTTTCCAGAAGTGTGTTGTATTAACCCCCTTGTGGCTCCTAAACCAATAAAGCTGGCAATCCAGCTGTTATGGTTGATACACTGTGTAAACTTGGGGAGTCTAGAGGTTTGGCTAAGTGACTCAGCCGTTGTGCATTTTGGAGTAAAAAGGACACGCCCTTACCCTTCTGGGATGTTGTTTATTGTGTTAATTTGAGAAGTTTAGGTTAACTATGTGACTCAGAAGGGAGCCAGAGTGCTTACTTTGTATACTTCCTGAAGCCTGTGGAAGAGGAGCAGGGAGACTGTGTGAGAGCTACACGCCCCCTGGGTTGGTATGGGCTGTTTGCAATATAAGGGAAGGAAAGAGGCTTCTTGCCACCATTCCTCCTTTTTGCTGTGGTTGCTTTTGCTGGGCTCTGCTGCCATGAACATTTGCCCTCTGCCATGTGCCACTCTGCCTCAGAACCAGCCAAGTATGGACTGAAACCTCCACAAACTGCAAGCGAAATAAACCTTTCCTTCCTTAACTTTGGGCATTGGGTATTTCGTCTCAGCAACGAGAGAAAAGTAACAAAGACACAAGCTTGTTTTATCTTTACAACAGTATTTGTATGGCCAGCAATGGAAGTTCTGGAATATTGAGCCTGAGACCCTCAGATAATATAATTGAACTAAACCTTTACTTCACAACTTGCATTTATATAAAACTGTCATTAAAATCAGCCAGTTAATCATTTTTGTAAAGTATGACATCATCTCAGTCTCCTTTTCTCTACATCCACATTCCCAAAAATTCACAGTCCAAGGCTTCCCCTCACTTTCCACTGTGCTGAAATTGGGCAGAACATGGTGAGAACCGACATCTGCTCCAGCCCCTGGTTCTTTTGATTCACAGAGTTGTGGCATGACAGAGGACAAGGGCAGGTCTTACCATGTCAACCCTCCTCTTAGTAGTCTTTCCCTGAAGTTGTTGCTTGAGGAGCTAGGCACTCACTGAATATTTGATGAGTTAATTTATGAAAAATGAATAAATGAACTATTTGCATTGATTTAAAACATTAAATATATAGCCAATCATCTTGTGTCATTCATTACACCTCTCTTTACCTTTTCCTGCCTCATCCTCCTCTCTTTTTCTACCTTTCTTTCTTTTTTACTCTATTTATTTGTCCCTGTGTTTGTTTTGTTAAGAAGCGTACATATGTGCATTTCTTCTGCTGACTTGGTGAGTTTAACATGGTCTCAGAGCATTTTGTCCACTGCCTTTCACAAATCCTAAAATTTAATTTTTACGCTTTAGTGTTTAATTTATGAAAGCAGGAAATGACAAGTCATTCTTTAACATCAGTTTAGATTTCAACATAAAATCACTAGCAATGGTATTTGGATGAGCCAAAATTCAGGGATATTATCTCCATGTATTTGAAAATAAAAGCACACTAAAGCCGCATTATTGTTCTTTATTTGAAAGTATATGTTGTAATAGTAAGCATACAAAGACAACTCTGTTAAGCATTAGAAAACATTGGCCTCCACAAATTGTGTACACTGAATTTCTTGTGCTTTCAGGTTAGTAGTGGATTATCTTTTACCTTGATAATAATTTCAAATCATGACAGTTCCAGTCATTAAATAAGCCACTGCCATTCTAACATGGATAAGTAGTAGCCACAGAGTTAGGACACACTACAGGGACATGAGAACCTTAAGGCCCTTCAGTCCTAGCAGTACTTTTCCTGGAGGCGCTCGAACAGCACAGTGAGGGGAAATAGAAATTGTTTAGTTTCTTCATATGGAAGTTGCCAACCCAGTCATCTTGAAATCATTACTCTGCTCATAATCAGGTAAAGATTTTCATTTAACGGGAGTGTGTCTAATCTAGCACATCATGAGAATGTGACATAGTTCTGTGAAAAAATCATTTTTGTACCTAACATCCTAAACAGTAAGAGTATTTTCAAGACATTTCCCCTCCTGTCCATGAACTTCAGTGTACTAAAATTACTAGGTAGAGGACTTTCATATTTTCTATAGACAGTACTAAAAATGTAATGCCACAGAGTGCTAGGGATATTTTCTAATATCTTTGGGATGTTTATGCTTTTCGTGGTTCATCACTTACATGTACCCTATTTCTCAACAAGCCAGTATAATTAAGGCTATGTAAGTGAAGTTGTATTCCTGATTTTATTTTTCTAATAATAATAATGTAGTTTTTTTTTTTTTTTTTGCGGTACTGGGGATCGAACTCAGGACCCTGCGCTTGCTAGGCAGGCGCTTATTCCACTGAGCTATATCCCCAGCCCCAATAATGTAGTTTTTAATACATTACTTTGAATTGGCATATTTTTCCAAGTAATCGCTTTTTAAGATAAGTGCAAAACCCACTGTTATTAAGTCTTGTCTGACAATAGCTATCACAGGCCTCATCCTCCACTGTGCATCAGGACAGCTCGAAAGTTCCAGATAACTGTGAAATGAAGGCTCCAAGAATTCAGTCTGTGTCAGTGCTGAGTGGGAAGGTCATGCTCATCATGTGACAGCTGGCCACATGATCAGTAGGCTGGCACTTCCAGAACATTGGCTCTTCCCACTGTAACAAACTATCTGGCTTTGCCTCTTAGCTCTTGGATATTGCTGGAGGCCTGGTTTACACATATGACATCAGCAGCAAAGAGAAACATATTCACCATAGTGGAGTGGAAACTGCTAACACCCAGCGAAGTTTGTGTGTGTGTGTGTTTGTGTGCGTGTGTGCGTGTGTGTGTGTGTGGGTGTGGGCACGCGTGGGGTGGAGGTCAGGCTTTGACTGCAATAAAGAGAAAAAGTTTCTTCCCGAGGAGGAGGAATAGCCTGTGGGCAAAGCACCTAAGCAAATCAGAGGTAGCAGATCTTAGGCCATATTCAGATGTCTGCCAGTCTCACTGTGAGGTCAAGTGTGTCCATGCCTCTACAGAGCCTTAAGTACCTTTTCATAGGAAAGATAACTTTCTTTCCACTTATTACTATTTTTCCGAACTAGTAAATGTTCTGTAGCATAGCTATCTTAGGAAAAGACATTTTCCCATTATTCTAAGATGAAATTTGAACTTATCACAAGTCACTTAGGGTAACCAAGACTAGATCTATTTTCTTGCTTCCATTTGGTATCTGCTTAGGACATTTTGACAAGTAGTTAAACCAAGATAAACTTAAATGTTACTTTTCATGGACCGATGGGGCAGTTTGTTACTTCTGCTCTCTGAAAATGTCAGAACGGTGAGAATGAGGTAAACAAACTGATTTTTCAAGCCACTTTTGAAAAAGGTTTAAAATCAAAGGCACTAGCAATAACAGCATGTACGCTGACCTAACACCTGTGACTTGTACACCTGATACACATGCGCAGATGCACACACGCTGGCACGCTCGCACAGTGCAAAGGCAGAGCAGGAGAAAGCATCCTACATGACACATCTGTGCGCAGGTGTGAGAAGAGGCCTCGGAAGGTTTGCTCCTCGTTCCTCCATCTCCTCAAACCCTTTCTGTTCAATACGAACAGTGAAAGTGGAGGAAGAGGTGCGTGTATGTTAAGATCCAGCTGAGACTATCAAACGCCTACTCACTGAAGTTCTTTCTTCCCAGGGCTTTTGTTCTTTTAAGAGAGGTAATGGAAAGGATATTGAATCGTGCAAATGGCTTGTTTCCAGGGAAAGAATACCAAAGCTTATGAAAGAAAAATAGTCAGTAATAGGTAGTTCAATACAATTATACAAACAATTTAGAAATTTTACCCTGATCTGAGAACATGAAGGGATGATTTTTTAAATGATAATAACATTTGCTAATAGTCATAAAAATAGAATGTATTCATTACTGAGAAATCAATTCATTCAGTAAAGAATAAGATGTAAAGTAAAATTTGTCTATAACCTTAAGTGTCACCTTGATGGTGAAGATTCTGCTGTCTGTCCAGAATTCTCTCTGGAGACATGTACACCTAGAAGTGGACCTAGAAGTAACAGTATCAGTATGTCCTGTCTCCAACAGAATCTCCTTAAAATATTCCCTATTCTCTGTCCAAAGTCCACATATAAAGTTTACATACTCAACAGTCGTATATGACTCCCCAGTTCCCAACATTCCGGCCAATATTTGCTACTTTTAAGTGTTAAAATTTTTGTAAATCCAAAGAGTATCAAATGTCACTTATTTTTATTTTAAATTCATTTCCAAATTATAAGTAAAGTTAAACAGCACTTTATTGCTCCTGTTTTAGTTACCTTACCTATCAACTCTTCCACCACAGGTGAAATTTGATGAGTGCCGTAGGACAGGAAGTTAAGAAATGTTGATTACCAAAAGAGAGATCCAGTCAAGAAATGTTTCTTGGTTTCTTTATTTAAGTAACTGCTACAGAGGAGCTTAAAGTAATCATATCAAGTAGAAGTAGGTATTTGGTAAGTTCTGACTAGTTAAATAGAACACTAAAATTTTTATAACATACAAAGTGGTAAATTCTAATAATTGCATCCATTCTTCCACTGTATAGCTTAATTCTATATCATTTGTTATTATTATTGGTGATATAGCATCATCGCTTATGAAACCTGATCACAAAGACTAATTAAATGCAATTATTCTTAAACCAGATTTTCACCTCTGGTAAGGACACTGTAGAAAATGCATGTCTTTAAGGAATATCTCAGATAAGAAAATAACATAACATTTAAAGTTTGAGGTTAAAGATTATGTGTTACCACTGGAAGACAATATGTTACTTCTGCTCTCTGAAAGCAGCATTCAAACTTAATTTTATTTACACAGTGCGATTGCACCTTAACTCCAGGATTTCAATAGGTAGTAGGCAGGAACAGAACAAAGTTCTGCTTTGTTTCCTGCTGTTGAAGATCAGAGCCAGGATCTCAAGCATACTAGGGAAGCACTCTGTTGCTGAGCTACACACCTTTAGTCCTCAGAGCAGAGAACAATGTTAACTTTTCAACTATTGGCTGAAGTTATGAATGCTTTAGAAGTAGAACAACTTAAGATTCTCAATCCATAGGGAAGACATGAATTGCATAAGAAAGTCACAGATGTAGAACTCCCAAAAGTATTACGCAGATGAATACCTTATAAACTAATGATCTGATATTCTATAAAATATTGCACTTTGCCAAATACTCCTTTAATACAATATTCATAAAAGCCTAAAATGTTTCAGCATTTTTGTTAACAGCTAACTTATTCTATCAATGGGGAGGTAGCTGGACTACCCATTTACTGTATAACAAGTACTGATCATCCCCGAAGCTTCCTGTATACTAGGTAGACTCCGAGCATGACCTTTGGTGTATGATAGATGTCAACACAGAGACTCTGATTTTAAAAACATGGCAGGGAGACCAAGTAGTGTGAGATTGACAGAGACAATTGACGGCTGTGTGCGGTACTGCGCAATGCTTCTGACACTTGATTTGACTTCAGTGCTATTTGTGGAGTGGATGGGAAAAGCGTTGCATCTTCAGGAACTTCAAGGTTAATTATACATTATTTTAGTCCCTGCAGAGTGTTTAGCCTGTTGAGGGTGTGGTGGACAAAGTCCATAAAAGGGAGATGGTGCGTGAAAAAAGCAGAGGTGTTCAAGGAGTGGGAATCACGGCTTCCTGATTCCCCCATGTATAAGATAGAAGGACAGATGTGGTCCTAGAGCAGCACTGCAAACTGGAGGTGATAGCGGAGGATCAAGATGAAGAAGAGAGGTTGTGTTCATATTTCATCACGATTTATTAATCTATGCATATTTAATACCCTATCTGATAAAGGGACCGTGTGGCAAATCTTCCTGTTCTGCACAAACAGCGTGGCAAAGAGGTCTGGTCAGAGTAAGGGGAGGGAGGAGGGTCAGCACCACACTCTGTGTAGGTCCTATTGCCAAGAGCATGTCTACGAGAGGAAACTTTGGTAAAATTAAAGTCCTTTCTTATTTACATTTCTTTCCAAAAAGACTTAATCCTTAGTGGTCCATAAAACAATGTTAACATTAATCAAAATTACACATTTCAATAGTTATACAGTATAAATGCTTCTCAAATGTTATTGCAAACACATTTTTAACTAAAAAGTACTTTCTATTTACATTTTCCAAGTGACTTACAAACTCACTACAGAATTTCTAAGAAATTCTATACAGGTACCTCTTACTTTATTAACAAGACATATTGCTATAGTTACTTAAATTACTTAAATTTAAGACTATAACCTCAGGCTCATCAGAAAAAGTGGGCCAAATAAGAGGATTAATAATTTTGAAATAATAACGAGTCACTTTTAAAAAACTAAACTCATCCCCATACAAAGATGACAGTCTGAAATCAATGGGATCCTTTATTAAGATGCCAATCTGGAAACAAGAGAACAATAGAATAGCAAATATCACTCTGGAAGTTCACACCTTTCCCTCTGATAATACATCAGCAATGAACATGTGAACCCAGAGTCCCTTTACAATTTGACCAGAGCTAAACCCAAGAAGACAGAAATGAAAACCCGAATCCTCCAAGCCATGTGGGAGACCAGTGAGTGAGCTATGGTCTTCGTGTCTGCCGTTCCATTTTCTGTGTTTGCATCTGTGACTCCAAACGCCAGCAGGATTCCGAGGCGTACACTTCTCTATTTTGAAAGTAACATGATTTCTGCCCAGAGCGTGTGCTGGGACATTGTCCTACCACTCTGTCCTGGAGTGGGGATGGCCCAGGAAGAGGTGGCACTCAGCCACAGGCACGGAGACTGCCTTTTAGCTCAAACAATTAATTTCTAACTGAGAAAAAAATAATTTCTGATCTTTAAGAAATAATTTCTCCTCTCACACATTTGAAGGGAAAATGATTCGCGTAGCTAAAATATGTCTATGCCTTCAGAAAATGCGTCTCGCCACAAAGCGGGTAACATACTAATACCACTCACCCCTGTGTTGCTAAATTGGTGACCTTTAGATCAGAAATGACTGTATTCCTTATAACTGCATTTTTGCCAGTAATACTGATTACAATCCACCAAATGCAAGGATATTAAAATTGCTTTTTTTCTTTTTGTTTGCTTAGAGGATGTGTGTGACTATTTCAAAATGTTGGTCTTTAATTTCAGTGATTATTTCCTCATGTTTTTAAAGACAAAAATCCACAATTAGAAAATCCACACTTGTAATTTAGCAGTCTTTCTCCCTCTTTCTAAGGAACTTAGAAAATATTTTTTTCTCATTCACACAATTAAGCGTTTTAGGGGACTCCAAATCTAAGTGAAATACCCAAGGCAGTCTAACGCCAAATTGAGGGAGATTTGTCATTTTTTGGGAAACCTAACTAAACAATACATTGCCTGCGGTGGGAAAGTATACAAAACATCCTCGTTTCTGTGTGCTCTTCTTTAGGAAGACTCAAGTGAAAAGACAGTTAGAAAAGCAGTTCTTTATTATTAAGGCTGGCAACACACACAGAATGAAAGAGGCAGAATGTGGCAAGCCGCCTCTTTAAAATTCTCTAATATTTTGATTTTAAAAACATAAGTGAACAACGTAGAATTCCTCATGGGAAAATTTCTATGCCTCAGCACACATGGCACCCAGTGACAGTGGCCAAGGGCGTAGATCCTGTACCCCAGCAGCACAGCTACAGGTGCGGGCCAGATCTTTGCATTTCCTCATCCAGGCTGCCTGTTTCGATAATAAAATGACACTTCAAATAGCAGGGAAATAACTTCCACCTTTCTGAGGGCTTATGATACGTCAGGCCATCTGTTACGCATTTCACATACATTTTCCCTTTAGATAATGAAAAGTATATTTTAAAACTGATACAGTATGATTACTGTTCCAGATAAGAAAACTGAGAATCAGAAGTTCCATCAGCCGCCTGGAGTCACAGGACGACTGAGTCTGGTGCTGCTGTGGGTCGATGTCAGAGGTGGACTCTTCGTTGTGTCGCCTCTCTGTGCTCAAGGGATGATTTTAAAAAGTGCTGGTCCCAAAATGGGAATATGTTAAAGAACAAAATAAAAAATAGATAACAGTAGACAGGGAGACAGACCTTTTCCACATGGCAGGGGAGCCAGAGATGGGGAGGGACGTGATGGGGCCAGCAACATAGAAAGAATTAAGGTGTATCACACACACGTCCTAACTCCCCACAGTGATGAGCGTACTTGTTGTGCATTACACACATGTACTAATAAAAATAAAAAGCAAAACCAAAAAGTGTTGGTGCAATCATGGTTTGTATTTGTGGCAGGGACATAATTTCCTATACACACAACTAATCACATCTCAGGTGTGGGTCAGCCCAAAATTCTAAGAAGCAGCATGTGTCTCTTTCAGCAAAATTTCGTGAGCTCTTCCCATGTGCAGGATTAAGTATGCAGTGCCATCTCCTACTTCCTTTCCAGGATGCTCGACAACCTGTTCCTGAAGGAAGTTAAGGAAACTCTTCTACCTTCCTGTTACCTGATTGAGGATTTGCTTTTGCAGATTTCTAACACATTTACTAACCAATTCCTTCTTAGGCTGGTTTACTTAACTATACTTTGATTTCTACTATGTGTATTCTTTCTTATCTACTAGTTTTTGTCATGGGTATTATTTATGGGTTACATCAAAACTGATTTAGTAAAGAAAATAGGACTTCATTCCTAGGAAGGAAAGAATCCTAACTTGGCACATCTTGGAAACTGCCATGCGCATACATATGAAACCCGATTTTCCTGCAGTCTGGGTACTGGGCTCCTTTTCCCATATGGCACACTTCCAGAGCCAGCCCGTGAGGGTAAACAGAGTCGATCTGGTCACCGCTGCTGAGAAGCCTGGGAAACTTCTCCTCCACACAGAGGAGCACATTAGTGAAGAAAACATTTTCAATCAGGTGACCTGTTTCCATGCTGAGCAGCTAATGCCTTGCCACTCAGGAGCCAGCTAATTCCTTCTTAAAACACGTGAACTCAGACAGACCATGTCATTAAACCATAATCCATGAGGGCACATAAATCCTGAAATGTTTGAATTTTATTATTTAAGAGTCAAATCTCTGACATATTTTGGAAATGCCTTAGAGGACGCAATTCTTCATTTATGTACACACTGCAGGCAAACTGTGTTCTAGCTTCAAAAGTCAAGTGTGCATTAAAAGGTCTCCAGATGAGCCTCCAGCGTTCTGTGCAGCCCTAATGACCCGACAAGGACATGCCTGTTCCCAGGGCTCTCTGCGAGAAGTAGCTGTAAATCTGATACTTCTGGAGAAAATGTCCTTTGTCTTTTTATCTCTTTTGTCTTCCTTGACACCTGTTTTGTAGGGAAATTGTTGTATTTTAAAGAGAATAAAACAACCAAATAACAAAATGAAAACAAAAACAAAACGACACAAAAACAAGAAACGTGACCCAGGATTTCAAAAGAAGATGATAGGAATTAACAATGGTTCTTATACTGCATATTGTTATCTTCAGTGATTGAGATGAAACATTTAAAATATATGGAGTAATAAAAAATCCAAAGTAAAACTCAATGCAAAATTTAGTTCTCTTCTGAATATTGGCCAGCTGGATAGCTCACTTCATATTTTCTATGAGATGATATTTCCTCCCTAAATCATCAATTATTTTGACTTCTCTGAAATAAATTTTACTGTCTTTTAAATGGTAAAATAATTTCTTGGCTCTGGTTTGTTTTTGTTTCATAGCTAGCTAACTTCCCTCAGTTAAGAGGGAGGTTATTTGTACTCCGCTCTGTCCAGGCCTCTTTATTACTGGAGATAGTTTCCTTTCTGCTACTCTGAAGACTGAGTTTTAGTAAATTTAGACTGCAGTTGCTGTAGAGTCCTAGACAGCATGTGGAAGGCCTGTTATGCATAAAGCCTAAACCTAACTCCAAGGTTGTTAAAATGTATCCAAGCTTACTAAAGTATATCTGCCCAAACAGCCAAGAGAAAGCCATAAGGACTATCAAGCAGCTGGACTGCAACAAGACTGCACATAAAACTACTAGGAGTTCAACTTCATTGATCTTGGAGCTATATAGACACCCATCACTTTGCAGAGCACAACAAAGGTTATAACTAAATGATCTAAGCAAAGCTAACATAAGGGATGGCCCCAAATGAAAGAAATGAATCACGAAAGGAATTTTAGTCTACATTTCATAAGTTAGAAGGCAAAAGAAGTTTTCTTTTTCAAAAAACAAAAGGCAAATTCTCTGACACTAGTAGCAGAAGAGAAAAACTTCAGGCTAAGATACCATTTTATTTTATTTTATTTATTTATTTATTTATTTTGCGGTACTGGGGATCGAACTCAGGACCCTGCGCTTGCTAGGCAAGTGCTTATTCCACTGAGCTATATCTCCAGCCCTAAGATACCATTTTAAAATGAAGAGAGCCCAGGAGGAGAATTCGCAGAATGGCTCATGGATTCCCGTCTCTAAGGGTCCAAAGGACCCAGCTTTCTTCCTCTCTGCAGCCCCGGCTCCAGACACTGCAGAGGCAGCAGGAAGACAGGATTGAAACCTGCATTCTATGCTCAGGCCGAGCACGTCACAGTCATAGACTTCACGCTCACTGGCTTTGGGACCCTCGTCGTCTTGGACACCTTCCCATTTCCCATCCCAGTGAGGGTGATCGCAGAAGCTGCCTGCTAATGTCTTAGCAGGATTGCACAGAGCAGTGAGCACCAGCCCTGCACACAGACTGCAGTTTAGGGAATAAATCAATTCTCCTAATTTTTCTGTACAGAATTGACGGCTACTTTTACACAAACCTCAGTGTCGGCACTAAAATCGGAACTGCCGGTGCTTTCCTGTAAGCAGCTTCTCCCTCTGATACATTTCCATCGCATGTTGTTTTAAGACATCTTTGCAAGCTCTTTGGCATCACCCCCACTCAAAGGTCACCCTTGGTTTCCTTCCAAGTTTACTCAAAATTTGGTGTCTTATTTCGATCCCTGGGAAGTCAGAGGGATGATTTATGGCTGCTGAGGTTTGGTTGTTGTAGGTGACAGCGTTTCTACTGTCTGTATCTTAGAAACCCTGCTCTGGGGACCCAGATCCAGCGCTGAGAAGAAGCTAGGACCTCATAGTGAAGCCACCTGACAGTGATCTTCTCAACAGCCCAATAGCCAGGATCCACCGCAGGCTGCACGAGTGAAGGGATGGGCAGGTGACTCTGGAACCCTCAAGGTCACCTCCAGGGATGCCACATGGAATAGAGATGAATCGAGTCTGCAGGGCTCTGCTCAGTTTGCAGAATTTCAATGAGATACAATTGTTTTAACCCACTATGCCTTGGAGTGACTTCCTATGCAATAGCTGTGCATAGTTTGTTACTAAAAGTGGGATTTACCCTGTGGGAAAATGTACAGTATGTGTCATTAGCTTTATGAGTGTTTGGAGATTGGAAGCCATATTGGTGATAGCGCACCATTTGTAGAATATAAGAGAATTATTCAGGGTCATTATACGGAGGATGTAATTAAATACATTTACAAATTATGGAAGAAAATCTATATGATTATAGGAATCGATAAAAGAGAAAATTCAGTAAAATTCCCATAGCCTTAAAATAGGAGCACTGGGCCTGGTGGTGCACACTTATAGTCCCAGCCCTCTAGAAAGCTGAGGCAGGAGGATCCTAATTTCCAGTATAACCTGGGCAACTCAACAAAGATCTATTTCAAAAATTTGAAAAATTAAGAAAGGGCTGGGGCTACAGCTCAGGGCAAAGGCCCTGGCTTCAACCTCTACTGCTACAGAATCAGCATGATCATCCTCCTCCCCACCATCATCTTAGCAACTACTGTCACAAAGCCTCATTTGTCAAAAACTCATAGATTTAAACTCAAGCAATGCACTCTGAGAATATATTTGTACATATATAACAAACAATAATTATTTGAATATTTCTGTGTTTACCTGAATTGATGGACATACACCTGTGTGATTCTCAGAATCCAGTTAATGAAGAAAATAGCAGAAGAAGCTCCCCAAACAGCACCAAGAAGAGGAACGTAGCGGCGCTGGGAGTATCAGGAGAGAAGATGTAGAAAGGAAAAGCACATGAAATGCATCTTTCCTGCTGTGCTGAGCATGTGAAAATGTTGAAAAAGAACTGGGGGATGGTGACACTCTAGGCAGTGCCAGGGTGGAAAAGGTAGCATCTTGTCAAAGGGAAGATGCAGGAGTTATCAGTTCTCCTGGCAAAGGTAGGTGTCTGAGCCATGCACACCGTACAGGAGGTGACCACATTGAACTGGATCAGAGGAACAAATTCAAAAGCAATCTAAATACCCATAGTCACGTGTTATAATGAAAAGTTGTACACAGCCTAACTTTTAGTGGGAAAGGGCATTAATGAATATATAATATTCATCACAGAAATGATAGATGATATATGTTTTTCCTAAAATTGAAGCATGTGCAAATTTTTTAAAAGTCTGGGAGAAAATACATGTCAATTTGTGATAGTGTCTGCCTCTGGATTTTATATAGCATTCAAGATGTGGACTCCATTTGTATAATTAAGTTACAAAGTTACATTACACCACTGGGAAGCAAACGTTTCTGTTGACTGGGCCGGAAGCTAAGCAGCGGTGGGAAGCCGGAAGTGGTTTCTGGAGCCTGTATCCTAGCAATGCTAGGCGCAGTGCGGGGCCTCAACGTCCTCTGACTCCAAGAGGATGCGCCGAGGAAGGATGAAGTCACTTGGGAAGGTGCCTTTCATCCGTGCAGGAGGATCTGAGCAAACTGACCCTGAGGGGTTTTGAGAGTTCTTTCGGTGATGCCAGTCCCCACCCAGGGCAGCCTTCTGTGTCCCTGTTTGACAGTGCTACTGACTGCCCCATTATGATCCTCTGTCCATGGCTTCTCACCCCATGTCAGTGGAAGATGACAACCAATTTCCTCTGTCAGAGAGCAAATGACTGATGTCAATGTGTAATTTTCCAAAATAGCTCAATATCTCTCCTCTGAGGTTTCATGCTATATTTATATTTATTTGAAGTATCTTACTCTGCCTACCCTTACCCAGATAAACCAAAAAACCAAAAATAAAAAACAAAAAAACTCCAAACCCAGTGCTTTATCTATGGGCCCATAATTTTTTGCAAGTACTTAACTCAGTTGACCCATTTACTATAAATATATGCACAGCACCAAGTATCCATGGGATAAATATTTTTAAGTCAAATGGAAATAGGTTTGCTTGGAGATAGCAATGGATTAAGTCAGATATAAAAACTTACGCTCATGTCTTATCACGTAGGAGATGCAGCAAGAGAGAATTTTCAGAGACAGAGTGATGGTTGCGTGCGGGCGCCAGATGCTCATTACTTGCTCATGAATGCCCTGTGCAGCCAACACCACCTCCATTTTCAAAATTAAAAAAAAAGATACCTGAAGAGGAATGAACTGTCCCAGTTTCACAAGCTCTCTCCAGCTATGTCACTCTGCAGTGTTTCTCGTTTGCACAGCTTCTTGTTAGACGTGAGACTGGAGTTGTGAAGCTGGGCATGAAGTGACACCAGAAGTGGGTGCAGGGAAGGGTCTTTCCATCAAACCAAATTCTAGCTTTTTTCTATCATAGCAAGGTCAAAGGCCTTGAAGCACAGACTCTCTTATTGAACAGCGGTCAGTTTTTGCTGCCTGAGTAAGGGTCGGTGATGCCACCACGATGCCACCACATCCTATAGCACCAAGAACCAAAGGAAGCAGGCGCCTCTGCGGGGAGATCCCCACCAGGCTAAGGTCCGGGCCAGCAGGAGGGCACGTCTTTCTTCTGCCTTCCTCACCTCTGGCCTCCACCTGGTTGACTGCAGCCTCTGCTCCGTGTTTTGCCCCCTCCCCTTGACGCCACAGGGGTCCCCAAGCTCCGCCTTTGAGTCCAACACTGATCAAGTGGGACTGATATCAGAACAGGGCATGATAAGAATTTTTAAACCAGTACCTAAAAGGATTTGGGCTTAAGATTGGGACATGGAAAGTGGTTATTAAAATCCTCCTTAAATGAACAAATTTAAAACTTATTTTTGGATAAATATAGGTGTTTCTCCATGGACTACAAACATTCTGCCATGGGACACAGATCATCTCTCAGAACACATGGCCTCTCTGCCACACCGCGGGGCCTGGCCCACAGCAAGGACCCAGCAGAGCCTCCCCTTGGCCAGCTCCTTGTGCCCTGGCCTATGGGTGCATTCTACCACTGACCTTGTCCCTTTCATTCCTCCCGCCTAATTAATCTCTACCCACCCCTCTGCGTGTTCCAAGCCCTGTCAAGCCATCAGGTGTCTCCCAACCCTTCTCTTGCAATTCCTATGGTCCCTGTGATCCATAGGAGAAAACTCTCAGTCATGTACCCTGGAAAAACAAAAGCCACAAAACTGAAAAAGAGAAGCTCACTGGCATAAGAGTAAAATTTAAGTAATGAGATTAAAATCTCTTGCACGTGTCTCCCCTCCACTGTCACACCATGCACAAACACACACACACACACACACACACACACACAAACACAAACACATGCACACACACAAACACACATGCACAAACACACACACAAACACATGCACACACACACACAAACACACACACACGCACACAGCTTAGGTTTCATGGACAAATTCATGTCCATGTGCTTTGCTGAAAATTAGCCTGCTCTTTCTGAGACTCCCGGCAATGCCCAGATGCTAGCGCACTCAGGAACAGCCAAAGGATGTTTGCCAGTTCAGTTCAATAGGTGCTAGTTTATGTTTCTGCCATCTATGTTATAACAAAAGTCTTAAAAAATTTTTAGATGTATTTCTTAAGGCCATTGATCCTCTCTTTTTTTGATGGAAAAATTTTAAACCTGGAAATGAATAGAAGTGTGGGAAGCCTTCTGAAAACATCACCGGCAAGACTGAACTCACATAACAAGACTCTGACTTCTGCTGCTTTTAGTCCAAAGCAAATGTCAGTAGCTGCTATTTCATCCACGTTTTATAGAACAAATGCCAGACACGCTGACATAGGAGAAGGCACATCGTGGCTTGGGGTCCCTGGGAACAGGGCAGAGTAAAAGGACCAGCCAGTCCCAATGCCACCAGGACTCCCCCCTGCCCTGTGCATGGAGTACCTGGCAAGAGCCACCTCCGAGGTGCTGTGCTAAGTCCATCTGCCCCTGGACAGCAACCAAGCGTGACCCTCTGTAGAAATGCAGCATAGCCGCTGCCCTTATGAAAAAATTAATGGTTTGTGTGGAGCAACTTTTCATCTGCAGCCTGAGCCGTAATCATCCTTAATACGGACTTTTAACATGAAATATAAAGTGAGATTTCTGTAGTATGTACAAAGAAATGCACAAGTATTGAACTAAATTCAATTTGTTAGATTTATATCTCTAAACAAATTACACAGTTCATACTATAAAATTTACATCATTAAATCCAAACATATGGATAGCCTCCAAAAGAGAAGCAGGTGAAGTGGAAAAGAGAAGACTTTCCTCCTGCTCCAGGAAGCCATCCAGAGTGACGCAGAGCCTTCGCTCTAACTGCCCCATGGAAAATATTACTTATTTCACCCTCCATTTATCTCAGTCCACCGACTTACACAGTCATTAGGCACTGGAAGCTGCTGGATGGATTCCCTGCTGTCTCTTCCACACCAGTAGGAAGAACATAGCACTTCCTATAGCAAGTTGTTCACACGGCAACTTATCAAATGCTTGACGATTCTGGCCTTGTAGACCTCTGTGACACAGAAAAATGTAAGCCTCAAAACTTAAGAAATGTCTGCCCATAAGCCGGTGGCTGGTGAAAGGTCCCATCCGAAGAGCTTGCGGGAGAAGAGCAAGTAGGAGGGGCATGGGGACATCAGTGGGCCAGAGACGACATCGAACATGGCCAGGGCGGCGCATGGGATGACAAGAAACCGCAGCAGGGCGGCCTCATGGGTGAACAGTACAGGACTGACAAATAGAGAAAAGATGTGGGGAACTTGCTCACTGTTTAATGTCTTGCTGTATTTCTCAATTTTCTCTTCATTTTTCTAGTTAGTGTTCATTCCTATGAGCACCCAAGTCTCCAGGGTTTTTATGCTGCCCAAGACTGACTGTAATTCACGAATCACTAGCATTGCCCAGATTTCTCATAGCTCACCTTGCTGTGCTGAAATCTGACTGTATCAGAAGCTCAGAAGTTCGTGATACCCATGGGTAACGAAGCTGGCGATCACACTTAGTTCCTTTGCTCTTTCACCTGTTCCTTAGTATCTACAGTGGAGGCAATAAATAGGAGCTCCGCTCGCAGCCAGCACATAAACACAGCAATAAAGTGCATTAAAGCTACGTGTGGGTCGTGATCAGGCCTATGGAAGAGGAACAGGGAGCTCGACTCTAAAAGACGGGAAAGGTAAGATGATCAAGAGAACCGCTTTGCAGACAGGAGACTGGCTGAGATTGGAAGAGAGCAGGGGAAAGCAGGTGTGCATAACCTGGGTAACACGGCCCCCAAGGAAGCACGGAGGACTGTGAATGAGAGCTCTTTTGGGCAGGAAGGAGGCTGCAATACTCAGAATATGCCAGCACATGGCTGCTGTGGTCAGAGTGATGAGGGCGGGAGGGTGAGGAGCAGAGAGGAGAGCGGGGCCTTGGGCTCACGTCTCATCATCGGTATCAAGGAGAGGTGCCGAAGCTCTAAGCAGAGGACTCGTTCTGATTTCTTTCTTAAAAAGCTATGTAATCACGACACAGAGTCCGATCAAGAGTGGGACACAGGGGGCCACAGTTTGCTTCTGGAGCTGCCCCGATGAGGGAGAATCTGGTGACAGAACCAGGATGCCAGCAGCCAACAGAGAGGAAGCGCGGGATTGGAGGTTTGTGTTGAAGAACTTGTCTGTGAGCCTCCTGTGTGGGTCCGGGCCGGGAGGAAGAAGGTTGAGAAGGAAAAGAAAGAACGCAGCATTTGAATGTGAACCCGAGTTACAGGGCAGCACTGCTTAGGGCCACGGAGACATTGAAACTAGACTAGGGACTGGGAGACGAAGGATTGTGGATCAGTCCGTGCTTGGTAGAAAAGAAGCAAGACCAAGGATTTGGAGATGAGCTAAGAGGCGGCAACTAGGGCAAAAGCTCACTCCTGTAGTTCTTAATGTTTTTTTTATCTGTGCTCTTCCTCTTTCTCTCTGGGAGTGCTACTTAAGATGCTCTGCGTTACCTGGACCCAGGGGCAAGGCTTTCCAATAGAAATTCCATGACTGCAAAGATGCGCTACATCTGTACCATCCAACATGGCAGCAACAAGGCAGGAGTGGCTTTTGTGCGCTTGCAATGCAGCTACTGTGAAGAAGGAATTGAATTGCGAACTTCATGGTACTGAGAATCAAACTCATGACCTCGAGCTTGCTAGGCAGGCACTGTGCCATTGAGCTCTATCCCCAGCCCTTGAATTTCCAACTTCTATTAACTTAAGTTTAAGACACCACAGATGTGTGGTGAACAACTTCCTAGGGGAGCTTGTGTATGGAGTGCTTCCCAGTGTCTCCTGACCTAGAGAGGTGGAAATCATCTTTACTTGCTCAGATCGGGTAAGATGTCAGGTGTCAGCTTTTCTTTCCTGAGATAAAGTGGAAGCTGTGGAGTGTGAGATCCTCGAGCTATGCACAGAGAAGGGAGGACGGAGGAGGTGGGAGCGGTGACCACCAGCAGTTCATGGACGGAGACTGCCTTACTTCAGGGAGGAGCACTACACGATCCCTCAGTGTCTCACTGCGACACAGCCACGCTGTGGCCCTTCTGAGCTCTAAAGATCAGTGGGGGCTGGGGGGGGCCTACACAGGGGATATAGAAAACTCAGGTCAGCTGCCACAGAATGTTATGGTAAATATCTAGCTGTTGCATTTTTTTGTTGTTGTTAGATTATGGTCAATATGCAGTCAGATACTAAACTGGAATTTGTGAAACTCAGAAAAAGTATTCATCCCCTAAGGACTCCATGTCTTACACCAAACCAGATGCTTTGAAGTGGGACATATTTAGAGACTCCTTCCCATCGTCCAGCTTATGTGAGGCAGGCAATCCTGGCTGAGGTCAGGTGAACCTGGCTCCAACTACAACACCACGAAATGGGAGAACTCGGACAGGTTTCCGCCCCTCCTTATTCTCAGTGTGCACTGAGGCTGTGCTGTGACTGTGCCATATGATAGAATTTACCCAAACAACAGAGGTGAAGGTATATCTTGTTTTCAGAGGAGGCCAAATATAGAAATTTCAGAATCTCAAAAGCTTAGACAATCTGATTTTTCTGCCCAATTTCCCATATCATAAATTGATTAGATGGATGAAAAGAGACAGATGTCCTTCTTTTTGTGTGTCCATTATTAAGTAATCTGGCACATATCAATGGTACCATTTGTTTCCACTTGACTTAGATGGGGCCATTAAAACTGAATAACCGCTAATTGTGATGTTTGAAACCTGTTCCAAAAAAAAAAAAATCTCCTAGGACAGTAAGGAAAGGTGCCAACATTTAGCCAGGAGCTTATCTTTGAAGGCCAAAAGTATACATTGGAGCCAAATTCAGTGGTGAGCCAGGGAAGCGATTTCAAAAGCATGACAGTGATTTGCTTAAGTGGGAAATGCTCCTGATACTTAAATCTGTCCAGACTTGTGTTACAAAGGGACTCACTGGACACTAATAGAGATATCCTATGTGGGAATTATATACTTTTCTTTCCTGGAGACAGAATAATCTTTAATCATGTGGAAATTCTAGTAGGAACAGAACAAGCTACAACCTTGCAGTCTAAAATTTAGATGTTCACAAATCTTTAAAAGATTTCTTCAGCAGGGAGATCGTTCCTCAGCTTTATTAAGCACTGGACGTCTTCACCATCCACAGATTCCTGGTAGGTGGGGAAAGAGTTCTGATTCTATGATACTAGCGAGACTATGTTACAGCAGCAAAAGCCCGGGACCTGTTTTCTCTTCCACCACTCACTCATAGACCAATTAGAACGTACATGCAATCAAGGTATAGATTTAGCTCAGGACAACACTCAGACAGCAACAAACCATACCAGATATGCACGATTTTAAGTACAAACTGCACTATACGAACCCAGCTGGGCTCTCCCTTTGGCATTCTATTCTCATGGGGCTACAGGGCAGAAGAGGCCACGAATTCCTGTGCGGCGAGGCACCAGTGAAAGCCTTCGGTAACAGAAGTAATCAGTTCTGCTACTCCGTCTGTTTCTTCGTCTCCTTGTTGCATGAGCACATGCATGCGCTAACTTCAGCCCACAGGGACTCAGGCCTCTGTGCCGTCCACACCTTACTGTGCTTGGTACCACCAAGCTTGGGAGCTCACACAGAGTGTGCTTCTGACCGGCAGTCTTGGGAGTCGTCATTCTACCAAGGAAAAGAGGGACATGTGGTCTGAATGACTAGAGATTTTGAAAGTTTGGCTGTTGACCTGCTCCATTGTGGAAGTATGTGCTGTTCTGGATGAACTTCAGTTTAGGAGTTCTACTCTGATGGCTTAAATTTTCCTTGCAATTTCACTAGATTCTTCCGGTCCTAAATTGCCATGTTAATGCAGCAGTCTACTATTAAGCAGTTTGTATATTTCAAGGATGATAAGAATGTTTCTATATTTTTGATTGGATATATATTTCTTGTATTTTTAATATTCCTTAAGGTTAAATGAATTGTTAAATCATGAGGGCACATATCTTTTATTAATGACATTAAAATTTCTACCAGGAAGCCATGCACTGTGAGAAAAAAGACATTAAAGTCTTGTTTGGTGAACTCTTAAGCTTAACAGACATAAAATTACAGAGCAAGAAACATTGAATCATCAGATCTGTCCTAGCAATGGGGTAATCTTCTTTTCACGCCTGCAGTACCAATTCCCATAATGTGTTACTGATAAGAAGTTCAGCCTTTCAAAAAACTGCCTTATTTTACTCTAATGTAGATTTTAGATGAGATTATTGGTTTCTATGTCTAGGTACTTCTGATGCTTAGTGACAATATACATCTATCCCAGGCATGCCTAAACGGAGTGTGTGACTCTCTGACCTGACACTTGTCCGAGTACTCAGTCCATGGGAAAAATCACAATGTGTTCCTCTGCTGGGCTATAATAAAAATCTGGACAAGGATGTGATAATCTGAAAAGAAACCATGTTGGACTTCCAACCTTAGTGTTTTGATCTAAGCTTTATTGTGCACCATGGAGTCAACTCAGGCCCATGTTTCCCTGTTTGCTCCATCTGACAGCTGTGCCAGTGGAAATGGAATCACCTTCTTCATGAAGGTGCTGTTGTGAATCCCAGGATGGTACCAACAACATGCCCATGAACACTTTTCCAAGAATCATTACTCTATTGCATGGATCTTGTGCTGAATTCTGCCTGTGTACCTCAGAGGAAAGCTACTGAAAGAAAGAAATATACACTGCAACATGTGGGGGTTGATTTCACTATGGAGATTTACCAATCAGTCTGCCTAGATGAAAATGCTAATATCTGGCAACAAACAAATCACTATTGAACAATTAAATCCATTTCAGTTCAGATCTAGCTTATGTCAATTGATTTTTTTCTTTTGTAGATAATGCACCCAATAGGCCAGGGTTCTCAGCAACTATTACAGAAACTATTCACAGGAGAGAAATGAGAGCAATTGATGCCATGTGTATGGTTTTCTGTCAAAATAGAAAAGTACATTTATATAAGAGCAAGCTGGAGGAAGCAGCTTCACAAATACAAGTTATAGAATCGTCAAACAAGTCTGATTGGACCAACAAAACCTGTAGTGGTCAGTATACCAAGAACTTCTACAATGGATTGCCACTGTTGCTATGACAACCTTTGTTATGGTTTAAATCTAAAATGACCCCAAAGTCTCACGTGTTTGGAAGTGACTAGATTATAGGGTGATGTGGATGACTTCCTGTTAAGAGGCAGGGTTTGGTAGGAAGAGGTGGGCCACTCGAGCTGTGACCCAGAAGAGTTTGTCTCCTTACAGCTGCCCCCTTCTCTTCACTTTCTGGTCGTCATAAGGTGAGCGACTTCCCCTACGAGCCCCTCCTGCTGTGCCTTCCAGCTTGGAGGCCACAGGCAAAAACATGAACTCAAATAGACACCTCCTCCCTTAGGCAGCAGGTGTCCTGTATTACGTCCCAGAAACTAGAAGATGACTCAGACGAGGTGGATTGGTCCGCGATACATCTAGGAGACAGGAGAACACACTTCTGGGTGTGTCTAGGTGGGCTGAGGCAGCCTGGCCCTGGGAACTATACGTGGTCTCTCTTCTTTCCTCTTGGGCTTTTTCCTCTCGCTCTGCTTCTTGATGGAAATCTCCTGTTTCCTCTGCAGTGCTTTTCTGCCTTGAAGCCAAATGAATATGGATTGGAACCCCCAAGGCCATGAGCCAAATGCATTTGTTCTCCCCTTTGCTGGCCATCTCAGGTGTTTGGTCACAGAGACACAGAGCTGACTGATACCAGCACCCAGCGCATGCTCTCATGAACACAGAGGGCTGTGGTCCAATGCTGAGCACAGTGGCAGGAGACACCTGAGTCTAGAGCTCTCTTGAAGGAGCGCAAGGGTAGCATCAGGAAGGAACATACACAGAGCCCCTCCATGTCACCTCTTCTAAGTCTTACTTTCCAGTTACTGTTGATTTATTAAGTTGGAGGATTCATGAATCATGTATCGTTGGAATTCTCTTTTACAGAGCCTGAGTTCTGAACAGAGTAACAACACAGAGATACTTTCCTTTATATGCATTTTTCTCATGGACGTACTGTTCTTCACACAAGATTAGCTTGTTTATGGTGACAGTTGTATCACAAGAAAGGAAATATTTCCAAACTTGGGCAGAGGCTAAAGAAATTAGAACACACACACACACACACACACACACACACACACACACACACACACACACAGCTTCCTCATACACTTTATCTCTAAAATTACCCTTGGAAAGATTTTGAAAGCTTCAGAACTTTACATTAAAATATTCCAAATTCTTAAGTGAAGTACAAACAAATGTACACTCAGCATGACAATTTCTTTCTGTTTCATGAATAATTCCATAGAATCACAGAGAACAAATGTAGATCTGCCGAGGTAGGGCATGGTGGCTATGGACTAAGAAGAGCATGGTGGAGTTGATCGTCTACTCCCCAGGAAGGAAAACAAGCCGGGCAGGAGACTGGTCACCAACTGTCTTTTCATTAACCAAGCAGAGGAAACGACCACAAATGGCAGCAACATTATTTAGGAGAGGCTTTGTGGAACAGGTAACACTTAGTCAGGGGAAACTGGTTTGGACCAAAGGATTTTATACAAGGATTTTCTAGATCAACAGAAAATGCCATGTCAGAGCACATTACCAGCCAAAGGATGAAGAGAGACAGGTATACTTAGTATGTTAGCATGCGCATGTGGATGTGTAAAGCATAAGTCCCATCCAGTTGTGTGAAAAAATGATCATAATTTCATCCATTTACATGGGGTTTCATACTGATAAAATGTGTTAGAATGTTTATAAGCTTTCAGTCTTTAGTGGAGAATAACTCAGTGATGGAGGAAAAGTCATCTTACAAACAATGACACTGAGGCTTGGGAAATTTAATAAAACAACTAAAGCTTCCCAGAATAGAGCAGAAGCTGTAACAGTCATAACTTTTCTGACTTGGTTGCAAGCTCTTCAGAGAGTCACTGTGCACTTTCTGTGAATTCAAGTATGCACTACCTGTGGCTGATTGGGAGGAAGAATGTGAAAAGTGAGAGAAAGTTTCAAAAACCCTTAAAGTTCAGATTTTTATAACTTTCTTTCCACAGTACACTGGAGGTGCTTAGTAGAAATCTTAAGAAATCAAAATCATCTCAATCTGTAGTTCTGGAAAATGCCACAGGATGTCATCCTGTGTAATACTCTTTTCATACAAGTTATTGTTAGTTTTGAGATGAGTAATATGCAATTTTAAAAGACACCATGAAGCTGCACCTTTTTAAAGCAATTTTTGAAAAAAATTCATTTGTATGACATAGAAATCAAAACTATTTAAATAAATTACAAATTAAAAAGTCTTTCCCCTACCATGATATCTGTGGGTGTCAATTTTCCCGCCCACTGACACACTGGTCACCTACAGTAGTGTGTGTGTTCCAGAATGTTTCACAGATACACACACACACACACACACACACACACACACACACACCCATGTGCACCCATCTTCTTTATATAAAGGCAGCATATGCTGGACACAGGATCTGAACCAGTTTCTAATTGAACATATGCTGCAGGAATTTATAATCAATACATAAAGAATTCCTCATGCTTTTTAAAGCTACGCAGTACATTGTAGAGGTTCACAGAGGGAGGTGTTGGTCCTTTCCAATTTTTTTGGCTCTAGTTTTTTGAATACTGAGCTGTACCAAGTTTGCCTTCCCCATACTGCAGGCTGTGCTTGTGAGTTACCAGTCTACACTGATCTCCTCAAACCCTTTCACTGCCTTCTCTCTGAAGATGATAGTCCTCTGACTCCTCAATAAAAGAGGAGGCAGAGGTTGGTAAGTGGAAATTGGAAGGTTTTTCAGGTTCCAAATCTTGGAGGGATATGCTAAGTTATCTTTTCAGGCCAAAGTTGAAAATAGCACAGTGCAGAGTGCTAGCCCATGGAGAACTGCAAGTCTTTATGGTTGCACATAGATTCATTCTGCATAATCCCTGGCTTTTCCATGTATGCATCAACCTCACTCCATAAACATGATCCTAATTGTCAATCAAGGACCACGAGCATGTGCTGCAAGGAATTACCAGCCATCGCAGGCAGACACTGAACTCCCACTCCGAATATCATTTTTCTTGCATTTAAAAACTAAATTTCATGAGTGCCTGATGATATGATCCTAACCCATCTCTACTTACAGGCTTATGGAAACACAGCATTAAGCCGATCTCTACCCAGAGGCAACGCAAGTGGAATAAAAGGAAAAAAAAAGAACGCCGAAAAGCTTGATTCAATGTTTTGATAAAGGGGGCTAAGTGGACAGCATTTTAATGACTCAGAAAAGAGGAAGACTTTCTTACATGTACCAGACAACAGCACAAACCTATGCGCCAACCACTGCATATGTATAATGAGCTACATCCTAGGAAATGGAGCTATTTAACATAAAAGAACTATTAAGTACTAGATAAGAGAGCATGTCTTAGAGCACTTAGGGAGAGTTCCACAGTGTAATGTCCTCTCTCCCATATCTGTAAACATTAGTGCCACATTTTATGTGGGATATTGTCTTTGAAAAATACGGCTGGAATACAAAGCTTATAAATGACATTCCTAAAACTACAGGCTACTCACCCCTGATTGTTCCAATGCCCACCTCGCCTCAGTGTCCCCACACAGAGCATTAGGTGTACCTACTCCTCTGCCAGGCCCAGGTGGAACTTCTTCTGGACTCAATGTGTCTTCTCATCTGCAGCTACGTGACATGAACAAAACTTGTTGAAAAGTAAAAATTCATTCCTACCTGACACCAAATAACTGTTTTGACTGATTATTTTCTCTGACTTGACAGGTTGTTTTGGCAATGTAGGTTCAAGCTTAGTCAATGTAGTGCATGAACGACATAATGAAGGATTCCACATTCAATGCAGAAACATTTTACAGTTACTCACTGAACACCAAGGGCACGCGTGTGGCTCCATGACAGTTGATTAAAAGGTGTTCACTGTGTAAGTGAAAGGCTTTTTTAAAGCTTGTTAATCTTATGCACTACACACATTGAAAAATATTAGCAATTGTCCTTTACAAAGTTCATCAAAAGTGAATGTCCAAATCTTCAAAACTTAGACTAAACCCCAACATCAATAAGCCTGTCATAATCACACACACTGGAAAACATAAGCTAACATGTTCCTTGCATTATTATTTATATCTGGGAAAACAGAAAATCAAAAGGATTTGTAAGAAAACACCTAAGTCAATTAATCCACATTTCCTTTCTCCCCTGCCGTATACCGCAGTGGTGAATTCTAGAAGTTGAGCTGAATTTCAATATTCTTCATTCTTCCTCATCACATGATGTAAGAAGCAATTTTCAAAGGTGATTCTGTTTCAGAATGGCACAGCACTTCCAAAATTGGATCAAAACCTAGAAACTAAGGTGATTTTTATCCTCTGTTATAATATTTTGAATCCAATTGATTCAGTAGTCCCTCTGAGTTCCAATGAACTCAGGAAAGTTTTAATTATATAGAAGCTATATTATTATTGCCCCTGAGATATGGGAATTAGAGAGTGATTTTCAAAAATCACAGGAAAGGAAATGAGTACCTTTGTAAGACAAGCATGGCACCAGCTTGATTTGATCACAGTAATTTATTGGAACCTGTATTATTAAAAAGAACAGAGTTCTGAATGAAGGCTTTTCCTCCTTTTGATTAGTATGAGACAACCCTATAATGGACTCTGTGACTTAACAGAAAGCCACATCCTGCTCAGGGTTAGTTTCCACAGGGAGGGGAGGCCCACTTTCCATGGGGGCTGCGGGTACCCCCTGCAGGGCCTTCTGCACCTGCATGTTCTCTGCAGGAAAGCCGCACAGATGTCCATCACAGGAACATTGTTCTCCAGGAGCCTTGGAGTGCAATTTCCTACAAAACTGATATTTTAAATCCTACGCATGAGGCTCTAAGAAAAAATGTCGCTCAGAAAGCCGCTGGGAACAAAGGATCCAGGGAAATATCACTGCGGAGAAGGGGCTCTGACTAGGGCCTCTCTGGTTCCTTTCCTCTCCACATCCATTATTATTGGTATTATCTGCCTCTGCTTTCCAGAGGGAAAGTACAAATTTGCATGCATTCAGTATGAGTACCACCCATGGCCTTGCTTAATTTACTCTAAACTTGGGGCTGTTCTTCTGAGCTCTTCTCAAACCCAGCTCTCTGGACAGAGGGAAAGCAGTTCTACAGCTTTTCTTTCTGCCCTAAAGGTGGTAAAATAAAAACACAACTGACCACTGCAACTCTCCCTTCATTTATCAGAGAGGTCCACATAGTCCCTAAGTGTCATGAAAATGCAGTCCTGAGTGGACAGGCTGCCACACAAGTCACAGTTCTCTCCTTCGACAGCACAGTCCCTTCCTCTCTGGCATGACTGACCTCTAACCACACGCTCAATGTCTGTTCCTAATAAAGCATCACAAAGGCTGGCTGCGGTTAGAACAGACATTTGACATGTTCCCAGAACAAGGTGTTTTGTTTAGAAAAAGAAAATAGACAACCAAGAGCCATGCTCTGGTCATGCGGTGTCATAAATCAATGGACGTGGGCATTTCTGATTCCTCATTCTGCACGTACCCATTCTTCAGCCTGCATTTCAGCTAACTGAGGGCCAAACCCAAAGCCCTTCTGCATGATGAACACCGCGTACCGCCACATCCGGCTCTGCTCCTGTCGGGTTTCCTGACACCCTCTCCCTCCTGCAGGAGGCTGGTGAGTGAAACGTCAGTGGATCTCTTGTTGGTTACCAATTCAAAACCGAGGCCCCCAGCAAAATTATTAGTTTACAGGTTTTCATTCAATCCACGTATTTCATCTCCTTTTGTGTCCAGAAATGTCTGGGAAATGCTTTAGCATTTGTATATTTCATGAAATCTGTTTCACTTTATTAAAAGGTATATTGATTCAATGTGCACACAACTACAAAGCAAATGGAAAAGCTAATTAGCTAAAATAAGTTTGCCAAAGTCATTTGCATATCAAAAGGTAACATGGCTTTTCACTTGCTAGAGGTAATTCTCAACGCTCTTTTAAAATGACAGACTATCCCAGTTTTAAATAATATACTGAACAGGATTTCAGTGGTGATTTTTTTCTCTTTCAAGAAAAAGCTCTTGTCGAAAATGATAATGCCAGTTTGCAAATATTATTAGAAACAAAAAAAGTCTAAAGCAAACACACAGGACTCTGAGTAGCTTTCCCATGATGTGCCAAATGGGGTAGCTTTTAAAATACGTTAGGCATACTTTTACTTCAAGATAATTTACTTGTTTAAAAACCTGGGCAATTTAAAATAATCCGAATATAGAGACATCAGAGCACCTCCGTGACAGACATGCTTAACTGGAAGTTGAGAAGTGATATAAGGTGGTGGTTCTCTGTGAACCTTTCTCTGCTTGCCTGATCCCTCATTAACTCTCACGTTCCTCAGGGCATTCTCTTAATTTGTTATTATAAGTAATAATGTGGCTAGAATTGTGCTCAAAGAAATAAAATTAGGTTGAGAGGAGTTTCGCTTTCCATATTCTTATTCTTCCCTCATACTTCTTTATCCACAAAATGACCTGGCAGGGATGGAGTGTAGGCCCTTGTGACTGTTGTGCTCTAATTTCTGGACAAACAAAAACAAAAGGCCAAGGCAACTTTGTGAAACAACCATGGCTGTATCAATAGTTATTTACTCAAACATTGATTCCACACTGCTGTTTCGCAAAATGATACCAATGTAGTTCCAATCAATACAATGTTAGTCTTTCACTCTTCATACACACAGTTATTTATATTAACACAAACAAGCACAATCTTTGAAATCTGACTTTAAATGATCTACAAAGAATTTATGGTATTATTATCTATAGCATGAAATCACATCACTAAAACTAAGGCTGAAATTTTGGGCAACTATATAATCCCAACTACATTGCACTATTCTTTTTTTAAATTTTTAACTGATGATTACAATGACTATACATAACATATGGAGTGAAGGGTTGATTTTCATTCATGTATGCACTGTATAATGACAAGATTAGAGTAATTAACATATGCAAAACATGGAAGCCACCTAAATTTCCATTAACAGCTGAGTGCATGAAGAAAATAGGGTGTATTGGCACAATAAAATACTACTTAGCCGTAAAAAATAATGATACCTTACATTTGTGACAATATGAGTGCTCTTGAAAGACATTACGTTAAGTGAAATACACCATGCCCAGAAAGACAAGCACCACATTATCTAATTCATGTGCAGGATTTAAAGAGTTGATCTCAGAGAAGTTCAGAGCAGATGGTGGTTACCAGGAACTAGGGGTGTGGCTGGCAGGAGTGGAGAGTTTGGTCAATGGGTTGCAGTCTGATGAAACAAAATGTCTTGATATACAGTTATTGCACAGTCATGAGACTGTAGATGACAACCGTGTATTGTACATTTCACAGTGCTAGGGGAATGGTGTAGAAAAGTGTTCACTGTAATGCAATGATATGGACTGAGAGGATAGATAGATAGATTTGACCTGATTTAAACACTGCAGGATATATAGTTGCATCAAAGCATTCTATACCTGTGTGACTATGTGTAATTTTTGTATAACTATGTATTTTGTAGTTTTCTGTATATGAAAACTGAATTAAAGATTTTAGAAAGGCAGGTGCTTCAAGAGGTAAAGAATTTCTGAGCTCTGACTCACAGAACGCTCACTTGTTCTTTGCCACGTTGGGCATATGTTTGCTGCACTCTTCTCTGGAGTCCGTGGTAGTCACTCATGGATGTGAAGATGGAGATTTCTGCTCCCCTCTCTGTTGGCTGAGGTGGAAATCTGGGTACCTCAATGCAGCCCTCCTGGCCTTGTGAGTGAATAGACCTCAGAATGTGCAAATGTGTTTTAGGGAAAATTTCTGTCGCTATATCACATGGTTCCTTTCTTTTTTGTTCCATACTTCCAGATATGTGCCTGATAACGAGAGTGTCTGCATGGTGGCCTGCTTCCTATTGGACTGTGCTGGCATGTCTTCATGGCCCTGCTCCTCCATGGGGTCTCTCCAATTATTTTAAAAGTAAAGGCCAGAACCTGAACATTTAACATTGTAATAACAAGACATGTTTATTGCTGCATGTTTGTGATACATGGTAGTTACAGCCCTTGCGGTGAGTTGATCCCTATCACTCCTTGATCCCTTTCAATCCTGTTACATTCTCTCTCCCCTCCACTCCCCTCTTTGCCCTACCCAAAGCCCCTCATTTTCCCCAAATTAAGGAGTAAATTAAAGGAGATATAGGATGAGAGAAGAAACATCTTTTGATCAAGAAAAATTAACTTTCAAGGCAGTAGCTAAATAATTATTAGTTTTAGTTTTAGCTAAAATATGAAAAAAATAGTTTCAAAATTTGGTAAACATAACCAAAACAGTATCATTGATGCCTGCAGGTAACCCAAATGTAAAAGGTCAGTCCCTCACTAGAGGCTAGGGTTTTATATTACGGAAGGAGCTGAGCCAGACAGCAGCTCCTGAGTCCCTTTCACAGGCCAGGGCGTCACTCTGCCTGTGCAGACTTGCAAAGATGTCAGGAAGCCCAGGGGTCTGTGTCCCTCAGGACAAACCTCACTGCCCTCGCTGACCCCAGACCAAGAGTGAACTCATTTTGCTTGATACAGATTACACATGGCCAGCATTGTTACAAATATTTCATTAGTTCCTTTGCATTTTTAGAAAGAAACCCAGGGTAGTTCTCTCCCCCCCCCCGTCTCTCTCTCCTGGTCTCTCAGCCTTCCACAATTCCTCCATCAAAAGATTTAACAAAGATTTAACAAAACTCCCACAAGCCCCAGACAGGTCAATATGCACATTTTCCTCCTCTTCCTTCCATATCCTAGGCACAAACTTTGAAATTCATAGGTTAATTCACAATAAATCAAAACTGCATTGCCACAAGCATGTATAACTCACACAGAACTTGCCATATACTATCTCAGCTGAGCCTGATGTACTGCAGCTGGGTTTTATAAGCATCCATAACAGAACATAAACATTTCAAATGCTCTTCAGAATGATGCTGTATTTATATGTCTCTTGCATCTGCCTACCTATCTATGTATGTATCTACCTATGTATCTATCTACCTATCTACCGTTACACACACACACACACACACACACACACACACACACACATCTCATCTCATCAGCTCATTGCATGAGTGTTATTTTACCTTTGCCTCCTTGGGCTGTTTAGGCCTCTGTGTGACCTTCTGGGTGTTAGTCTCTGCAGCAAGAAGCACAGATGTGGATGGGCTTGAAGGTTCTGGACTTGGCTGACATTTGTATCATAGGTTTTATGCAATCTCCCTGGCCCTCTCCCTCTACACTGCCTGAGGAACCCACATCTACAGCACCAACCCGAACCCATCCTCTCCGCACATCATGTTCTCCAAAACCTCCCACCCTCTCACACCCTCTCCGCTTTAGTTCCACCTTTGAAGGACTCTGCTTCGCCATGTCTTCAACTCCTTCCCTAGGCCAGTGCCACTTATCCCTAACTCCTGAACAAACCAAATAAAACCAGTATGCGTGTGCCAACCCTTCTGAATAATTCCAAGTAAGCATCGCATTCAAAGTGCGCAAGAGAATAAATCAAATGTCATGATGTTATGCAGTCTCTAGAGAAGGCAAGCCCAGAGAAGGAGAAAATAAAGGAGAAAACTCTGATAATAAGCTTCACAAGAAGCCACGAAACTCCAGGTGTGTAAATTTCATTGACAGATCATAATTAGTGCAGTTCTTTTTAAAGTTAACACCTGACTTTGGGAAGGCTTTGCATGCAAAGTAAGGCATGTGTGCGGTTTTAGAAAGAGAATAGTTGGCTTGATGACCCCAAATTCATATCCATCTTTAAATTTTTATTTTTAAGGGAATATATGTCCTTATAAGTAAAGGAATGTTGTTTGTGTAACAAGTTTGGGTGTACAGATGTGTATATTTTGACATAAAAGAAGAAAATTTTGGACGGTTTTTCATATTTTTTTTGATAGTGGTACAAGGGAGGTTGGGAGTGAGATGTGCTAAGGACAATACCGGTCAATACAAAGGGAACCGGGCCTGGACACTCAGGAACCAGGGCACTGTGCTCCAGTACCTGCTCTCTTGGGTCACCTTGCCCAGGTGAGTGAGTGGCTGTGTTGGTCATTTCTAAAGTCACTTAAATACCTTCCCTTTCTACCATGAGGTATATTTTGAAGATCGTCTCTGCAACTGATCCATCTACACTGTGGATGCTGAGACGTTAGCCCGCCCCTGGCTTCCCTCTCAGGTCCAGCCACCCAGCCTGGTCCCCACACCATGCCATGGTTGGGACTTCATAACTGTCACCCTTGTTAAAATTCATTTCCATCTCCTCATTAAGAAGAATAGCATAAAAACAGATTTAGACCATTTTATTGTAAATCTACTGGATATTAGTGTCACATTTTAATTTCCACAATTTTATGAAGTGTGTCTCATATTGTTTTAGATAGAATGATATTTAGAGCACTACAGAGGGATTAGTGATATTTTAAAAGAACTGAAGAATATTAATGACTGGTTCTCTAGCTTTTAGGAAATTGTCTGGAATTGCACGACTAACTCCATATAGAGAGCATTTCCTGGTCAATCAGGAGCTCTTCACTTCCCACACAGAACACAGTTAGTAAGGCACGTCTGGAAAGGAAGGAGAGATGGGCTGTGACTGACCCTGTCTTCCTCCCGCTGTCCTTAACGATCTTTATAGAAGCCTGGGAAACTAAAAGTAAGACACGTGAGCGCATCTGAAGTCAAACGGGTTTCCAACACGTGTGCAATGGAGCTTTGAGAAGGAATAAAATGATAAAGATTGAAGCCATATTTTGGGTGGTTTTTTTCCTTTTTCTGGTATATTTGTAAAATTTTATTATGAGACGGTGCCTTACTAAGTCCCTGGGCTGCCCAGGCTGGGCTCATACTTGGGATTCTGCTACCTTAGCATCCCAGAGTGAGATGACAGAATTCAACATTTAAACAAGCAGGGAAGAGGAAGAATACAGAGGGACCGGGCAAAGGAAACACACCGAGGGACAGTTTCTCTTTCCTTTTCAGCGAGAGGAGAATCATGGGAAAGAATACAGCAAGCAGCAAAACTTTAGTGATTCTAACGGAGAAGAGAAGTGGACCTGAGGTGAGGGGAGCGACCTGTCCAGGGCCTCCGGCAAGCAACACGTGGTTATGGGGAAGAGCTGGGGAATGGCCTGGGATCTGGCCAGGGTGTCCTAGTAAATTTAGAGGCAAACGTTCAGGAAGGACCTGGTAATAAGGCCGGGGCATAAGTGCAATGCAACATGATTACGCAAGCTGGAGAACGAGTGACTGTTATAGCTGACTTTTTTTCTGTACTTATCCAAATCACAGTTATTAGTACATATAAGGGATAATCATTTGTGTTGGCCTGTGTGAATGTATAAATATCTTAACAAACTGTTGGGCTCCTGACCTTTAAACACGAGCAGAATTGAGTTCCTTCATGCACTGATGTGTGGCACTTGTGGCCAGTGGAAATTTCTAATGTGTTCTAATGTGTTCTCTGTATTCAGTTCTCTCCTTGCTCTTTCAGTGAGTCCCTTAACTTTGTGAATTTTAGTTCCTCCATTAGTGAAAGGGACATGACAATCATCATGAATCCTTGAGTTTGTTGGTGGATTAAACAGAGCAGAGCATAAAAAAAAAAAAAAACATGCTGTGAAGAACACATGACTGAGAACAGAAGCTCATTCAAAAGTTACAGGCATAGGCTGACAGGATGTTGCACACTTATATACTTTGGGAGGCTGAGGCAGGATAGAAAGCTCAAGCCCAGGCTGGCCCACTTAGTGCCCCGGCAAGACCCTGTCTCAAAAACTAAAAATAAGTAAGCCTGGGGATGTAGCTCGGTGCAGAGTTCCTGAGCTCAGTCTTTACTGCCAAAAAGAAACAAGAAACAACCAGGATCCATGCTGAATGCCCTGCCATAGGTTTGGCCAGTTAGAACATCACAAGTCTTCATGGGGAGAAAGCTGCAAAATAAGAACTGAAACTATCTTAGAGTATTTTTAGGTCCTTTAATAGCTATTTATCACCAAATAAATCCTTGTGATTCAAATATATTCTTGACCCTAGGAGACCACTAGCTTCTGCCAATTTTTACCCTCAGAACACATTAGGACAACATCTAAAACCTACAAAAATCTGAGCCACTCTGTTGTACCCTGCTGACCAGATGGGCTCAGCAATTCCTTTGGTAAATGCATTGATTTCTGACTTTCTTCTGAAGTTTAAAAAGTTCATGCAGTCTCTTCCATGATGAAGTCCATCATTCAGCATAAACTGAATCCCTGTTCCCCACACTTGGCCACTCATATTTAGCCCAGAATAAACTATTTCTACTATCTGTAGAGCAAGAAGCCTAACTTGCATGGAGTGTTTCTAATTTATATTCATTGTGATTATTAGTAGCAGCTCAAAGCAAAACAAACCCGAGTAGCAACGCAGATGCCTGCATTCAGCGGGAAACAGAGGCCCTTCACATGTTCACCTACTCTTGCTCCCTTCGCTGTACAACCTAGGAGCCTGCATCAGCTTAGGAGATGCTTAGGAAGTAAAGCCCTAGCCTGTACAGAGAGGCGTTTTATGAAGGTATGAGAGTTGAGCTAAGCAGGAGGCTCACCCCTTTTGAAGAAGAGCCTTCTGCTGAGGAGTTTTGACCACTAGTGGCACCAACAGTATGGAGCCGTACATATTACACCTACTAGAAGTGAGCTAGTGAAGGATAATCCAGGGCACTGAGATGCAAGTCTTTGAGAAGATGCCAGGTAGTAGTCAGGGTGTCTTACTTACATGAGTGCTGTGTAGGATCCAGAGGTCCATCTCATTATCAGCCTATTGCCATCATCTTCTTTACCTCTCTGATGTTCACTGGCATTTGACTCCATGCCTTGACTCCAGGCTTAGAAATTGGAAGCTGTCTATCAAAAGTCATTTTGTTTAGGGCTGGGGGTATCAATGAGTAGTAATACACTTGCCTAGCATGTGTGAGGTCCTGGGTTTCATCCTCAGCCCAGCAAAAGAAGAAACAAAAATGGGCATGTTGAATGCAAAGACTAAACTCCAATAGGCACACTCTGGCAGATCTTGCTGTAGTGATCTCAATGTATTTATGATGATTTTCCCTGAGTTCATCTTTTCTCATAAGTGGCACCTTAAAAATAAATCATCTGTTTCTGCTAGGGTTGTTATGGAAACCAAATGTAGCGATGAACCCATACATGATGGAACTAGGAATGTACAATGCTGTAAAATATATATTTATAGCAACTGGAGAAAATATATTACTTGGGATAAACGCTGACAGGGTGCTTTGACTTCTCAAGGGAATGGTATAATTTACCCACAGGAGCAGGTCCTTCTTCGGTTTAACAAAACATACTCCTAACCTGGTTTTTAGGAGATTGAAGGGCTCCAGTTACGGATCCCAGTCGGGGCCCTTTTGTTCATTTCATCACTCAATCACATAATCACCACAGAAAAGCATTTACCCGCTGCCGACTGTGGGCAGGATGATGGTCAGAGCGCCGAGCATAGCCTGGACTGGGGCAGGAGCTGCCCTGTGGCCGTGAGCCCGGTAACCTGGGGTGGGCACCAGGAGAAGAAGCGGACAGGTGGGGCGAGGTGAGCACTGATGAGGGAGTTCCAGAGAAAGGCTTGGACAGCGATGAAGGGGGAAGGCAAGGGAGTTAGGGAGGACTGCAGACCCACACGAGTTGGAGGGAGCTTGTTCGCAGAGGCTGCAGAGACCCTCTCCGGGCAGAGGGAACCGAAGGGCTAGAGCCCCGAGGCAAGACGGAGACTGATCAGGAGGAGGCATCACCAAACACTGGCCAGGACGGACAAGAACAGGCTACAGAAAAGGGACAGGAGACAATGCCTGCATGCAAGAGAGGCCAGGACTAGGGACCACCGATGCTGAAGCCTGGCTTCATATACACACATAACACAGAGATGTTTCACACGGATTGGAGCACAATCCACAGTGGCTGATTGGTTGTTGTTAGAACAGCTGATTACTCCGGTAAAAGCACATTATTCTCCATAATCTTGAAAAGACATGTTGTTTCCATGAAAGAGATGATTTCTCTGACATAAGATGTTTATGTTGCTGGCAACCAAATGAATGACTCCCGAACCATCCTCAGTGGTGGCCAGTGGACCCGCAAGATGATGTCTGATGCCTAATGCCTTTGTCCCTTCACAAGACCAAGACTGTAGGCCTCTGCTCGAACACAACACCTCCTGTGAGCTGGCCACATCTGTTTTTGCAAACCCCTCTCTCCACAAATTCCACTTCCCAACTCCCCAAAAGCCCTAGCCCAAGAACACCACTCACCTCTGTGTTTGCCCAGCATTACCCCGTGACCAACCATTCTGCACTCATCCAGCTTTTACTTTACAGTCAGTGAAGTAAAATTTCATCTAAGAAATGTCCCTAAGTGAGCCTCCAGTCCCAAGGGAAGTGATCAAACCGGCTTCAGGCCTGCATGGTATGCTCTATACTCTGTAGTTTTTATACCTGATTTATACTAAAGATGTTTACAGTGAGATCGTTTTGTACTCATGCTTGCAATCCTAGTACCTGGGAAAGGTTGTTGTATCTAATATATGCTTGTTGAATAGCTAAGTATTTGAGAATCATTATTCAACTTATTTTATTACAGTTGTTTTGGACCAGTCTTGATCATCAAATATCATCCAAGCAAACACACCATGAGATAAAGGCACATCTCATCTTCAGTACCATTAGAATCTTTGAATATTTTAAATATTTATAATTTACCTTGCCTTCTTTTTGTTATGGTGTTGCACTGGAAAGAGAAAATGAAATCATTTAAAATTATAATGAGGAGACCCTTCTGCCAAAGAAGAAAAAAAAGAAGTTTACACAGTGTGGAAGGTTACAAACCAGTTCTGTCACACCATTAAGCACAAATAAACGCATTAGACAGAGAAAGAAAATAAAAATTACAGCTCACCCTCAACTCCAGAGCTTGAAGCATAGCAGAATGCAGGGTGCATGGATCCAGTAGGACACAAAAATTTAGCATCAAAAAAGTCAAGGTAGGGATTTTAAAGGATAATTTAAAATGAAATACTCTTGGTCATATCACCTTACTGTATTTTATTTTATTTTGACATAATCTTTACACAATACTAGTGCCAGCACATTTAAACTATTCTGGCCAATGTTCTTGACAGCATTCACTTAATTCCAAGATAATTTCACAGCTGTTTAACCAGTTTGGGATTGTGGAATGGGAAACTGAAGCAATGATCAATACATCAGGTTTTGTTTGGAGCTGATTCTCATGCCCCACCTCATGGAAATATGTGTACAAGGGCTTAGTATTGTGGAGATACCCTAAAAGATTTTTTTTTTTGTTTCATAAAGACTTTATTTGCACTATCTTTTCTAAGGATAATAGTTTGGTGAAAGAAATATACTTGGCATTTTGTGGTGCTACCCTATGCGAGACTTAAGAACTATAAGAATGGAAGACCTGGAGGTAGAGTCAACAGCCCTTATCAAGACCATGTAGACCTTTAAATCCGCATGAGGTCCAAGGGCAAGGTGTAGATGTACACAAGGCTTTAGAAAGTCAGCATTTTAGCTGGAAAAAGCAAACAGCAAATTGGAGACCAAACGATAATAAGAACAAAGGCTAAAAATGCTTGATGACTTACCACCATTGGCAAGTTGCTAGCCCAAGCCCTTGAATTAAAGTTGTTTAATCTTCTCAATATTTATTGGAGGCAGACACCTTTATTACCCTTGCTTCACAGATGCAGACTGACAGCCCACAGAGCCTGAGCAGTCTGCCCAGAGTCACAGGCGAGAAATGGGCAGAACCCTAATCTGGAAAAAGCAGTCAGACTTTTGATCCTGCGTTCTTGTCCTTGGCATCAACATTTGTAAAACGATGCCCAAGTGCTAGGCTCTCTTCAAAGGTAGGAACTATGCATGCATAGTATTCTTGCCTCTACAGACTACCTGCCAGAGTTAAGAACATGGAAAGTACATTAGTATCTAAAGATCTGTCCACACCACCAGATCTCATAGATGTCAGTTTTAATTTTCTGAGTATCTCCAGTTACTTCAGCATCAACGGATTTTCTGGCCATGAGCTTCCTCCTCCTGGCTTTAGAACTAAGAAGACCGAATAAATTCTTCCCCATTCTTCGTACGCTTTTATACCTACACGTCTTGCCTTTTGGTCTCCAACAAAGCCTAGAACCACCCTTACCCATGGTCAGGGCTCAACAGGAAACGCGAAGCTGTCTGCTCTTTGTCTTAGTGCTTGGCCTCCTGCATGTCTCTCTCTAGTTGCTATTCCTGTGGTATATTGCTATGAAAGGAAATGAACACCAGGGTTATTCATAATTTAAAAATTAGTGAGACTTTCATACCCCTATGCTTAAATTGATCAGTTATTGTCTAAGTCAAGAACCATTTGATAGCAGCTAAGAAAAAGCAAAACCCAGCTAACCCCACAGGGTGCATTTCAATGGCACAAGGTTTCATGAAGACTAAGGCAGTTATGGCCCCTGGATGTCCAGCTAGAGGAGCCGAATTCCAGCCCCCATGACCTCCCAATGCTGGTCAGTTTCATTCCTCCATCTCCGCAGCAATAACGCTTCCATTTCTCAAGTGTTGGAAAGCAGCAGGGCTCAGGTTTAGCTGACTTTCTTCCATGCTGGGGACAAGTGAGTTACATGGTCTGGATTTGGCAGCTTGGAGGAGGTCAGTACCCACCACCTGGACTTTGTCTGGGGCTCGTTTAAACATCTTAAGGTGTTTAGGAACCAGTCCTTCTCAGGAGCTTCTGTATGTTAGAGATACCTGGTGAAAATGGCAGGCCTGATACCCAATCTCAGGTCTCACCCACAAAACCCAAATATCTTATGTGCAGCATTTAGTATCCAGTGCTTTACAGCTTTACAGGTGAGTCCAATGTACAGTCTCCATGAAAAGAATCAGCATTGCCCAAAAGCACACTGTAAAGACAGAATGTCCTCAACAAAACTGCAGCTATACCTGAGTCCTGGACTACTTTCTTTTATAGTAAGAGATGAGATATTTTGTTCTAAATGTACATGAGGGTTGTATACATTGAACTGCCATGCATTCTGGAATTCTATTTTCACTCAAAGTGGAATTCTCCATGACTCTGTTAACTGAGCTACAACGCTGGTCATGTCCATTAGAAAAGACTCAAATTACAGTCATTAGTTCAAGAAATATGTGGTAAGTGATCACCACGTGTCCAGCGAAGGAGCCAAAATTGCGGAGTTTAAGTTTCTGAGAAATAAAAATATTGACTCCATCTACCAGTGTGTAAGAAAGTTCCCACTGCAGGCCACATGCCATTGAAGGTATAAATCACTACTTTATTCATTCAACATCATCAGCTCCTAATGGTCACCAGCTCACATCAACACATATGTCCTGAAAACATGACTAAGATTTGGCCTAGTGGAATCACTGTTTTATGCATTTTAGAAATGTGCTTGAGTTCTATAAAACAAACAAACATGCACGGCACAGACGAATATGTAGGTAAAAAGACCACGAAGGGCAAAGTTAGAAGATCCCGAGTAAGGGGCAGGAGAGAGAGGAGAAGGAGCCTGGGTGCCGGCCCAGCCCTAGACCCAGCTGTGGCATCACTATTAGATGTGCGATAGCACCATTGTGTCAGAAGAGCCCTTTTCACTGTAGTTGTAGCTGCGTTACGCTCTTTGATAAGATTGTCTTAGGGAAAAGAGCACACACAGAGATCACGTGTTGGGCTCTGTCCCTTGTCCCAGTGTCACCCAGTGGGAATCAGCACGTGGACGCTGACCACGCATTTCACAAGATACAATGGCTTTCATCACAGTCCACTGGAGCTCCAGAACAGGCTTCGACCAACAGTGTGGGCGGCTGAGTCTCCCTCAGCGCACCCAGCCAGAAGGGAGGAAGGAACCAATCTACTCAGGCAAGCTATAGGCCAGGCAGCAGGCAGGTGCTTCTACTTACCCTCAGGAGGAGGGAAGAGGAATTTACGTGTGGCTATTTGGGACAAAAGGAGTCAGTGAGGGGGGTGAGAGTACTTAAAAGAATGAGTAATTTTATTGTCTTTTCTGAGAATTTATTGCTTATTTTCAAATATTCATACAGTTACTTTTACAATGAAAAAATACACTATCAGTTTTAAGAATATGAAGGTTATTTGAGCTACAGAGAAGGCAGCACAGAGGAGAATGCCACAGAAATGCTTGATTTTCTAACAAGCCCCTCTGTTGCCTTCTGTGCTCGATAGCAGTAACTCACTGATAACTCACTTCCTGTGAATTCTCCAGGGAGAACCCAGCCAAGGAGGGTCCAGTCACCCAGCAGCTGGAGCAAGACAGGATATTGCCAGGAGCTGCAGTGCCTCCTGCCACTGGAGTCTGGATCAAATTTTAAGGACAGATGATCACAGCTCTGTAATGGCTTCCACTGATATTCAAGGCATTGCTACCTACTCAGAACTACACCTCGATGATTTCTCACTTTCACTCCAGCACATCAGACCTGAGATTATTTCCCTCTGTTTACACACCTGGATACTAAGGTTAAAAACTATATGCTGTTATTCCCAGCACCACCACCCTGGGAACTCAGACTGAGCAATTTAGTGACTTAACAAGAGGTTGTCTCAATTTTTTGAGAGGGGGGCTGGAGACACAGCTCAGTGGGAAGACCCTGAGTTCAATCCTCAGTAACCAACACAACAACAATTACAACACCATCCAATGCTAACGGGGCAATAGCTGCCAAAGACCAGATTTGATCCCAAGTCTATTTCACTTCAAATTGTGTGCCTCTTCCATTCAACCACCACCTGCACTTAGTGACTTAATGAATTCTGGCTGAGTTTAGCCTCACAGGACAAAAATAAACAGCTTTACAAAGACAACTTAGAGTATGTGTCATTTCTGCTTAGACTGTGATTCGTAGACTGCCCCACTAGTCTGAAGAGATGGTTCAGAGGCCAAAATCATAACTTTAAATGTTTATGTTTATGTGCCTTAAGACCATCATACTAAGTGAAGTCAGTCAGACACACAGGCTTAAACAGTGCACCGTTTCCCTTACACGAGAAACACAAAGTACAAATAAAACATAAAACAAATGGTGATGACTGGAAGTAGTTAAGGAGGACAGGAAAGAGATGAAGAAAGCATTAAATGTGTTATGTTCACCTACCAGCTCCACACAGGAGAGGATACATCATGTCCTGCAAACATATGCTAATAAAATATGAAAAAAGAAAAGAAAACAAGAAAACCTCCAGAACTGCAGTGCAGGCCAGTCTTTGTCCCACCCAGCTTTCTGGCCACAACCATAGATTTAGCCTCCTGTTTCTGAAACTTACACAAATGTCATCAACCTCTGTTTCCTGTGGTTTCTTTCTGCCTTGCTGTGGTGAGTAACAAGAGCTTACTCCATCCCAGTGCTTTATTCTCTTGTAAGAATCTACTATGATGTGGTACCATTTTTCCCCACCAGGATGGGCATTTAGACTCTCTGATCTGAGACTCTTACAAGTTATGCTGTTGCCATACAAGTGTTTGTTAGTGCGTAACAGGAAAAGAGATGTGTGTACACTGCACTCGATAGCTTGCAGAGATTCTGCCCAGTGAGTCTTCAAAGTGACGATTGCAGTTTAAGACCCCATGAGAAATGATAGCTATGCCACATCCCACCAACACTTAGCATGTCTTTCTCACTTTAGCCCATCTACCATATATTTCATTAATGATTATAGTAGGAAGGACAATGCTCTCCTCACCAAAGGTGCCCGTGGCCCAATCCCCTGAATGGATAATGATGCTATGTTACATAGCAATGGGGATCTCAGGCTACTGAGCAGATGAAGGTTGCTACTCAGCTGGTGCTAAGAAAAGTTTACAACCCATTGTTATGGTTAATACATTGTGTCAACTTGGGGAGTCTAGAGGTTTAACTAAGTAACTCAGCAGTTGTAAATCTTGGGGTAAAAAGGATATGCCCTTACCCTTGTGGGATGTTGTTTATGTTAATTTGGGAAGCTTTAAAGTTTAACTGTGTGATTCAGGAGGAAACCAGGGTGCTTACTTTGTAAACATTCTGAGCCTGTGGAAGAGGAGGGCATGGAGGTTATGTGAGAGGCACACGCCCCCTGGGTGGGGGGAGCCTGTTTACAATGTAGGGGAGAAAAGGAGGCTGCTTGCGGCCATTCCTCCTTTTTTTGCTCTGTTGGTTTTTGCTGTGCTCTGCTGCCCTGAACAGTTTGCCCTCTGCCATGTGCCGCTCTGCCTCAGAACCAGCCAAGTAAGGACTAAAACCTCCACAAACTGTAAGCTAAATAAACCTTTCCTTCCTTCAATTTGGGTGTTGGGTATTTTGTCTCAGCAACGAAAAAAAAGTAACCAAGACACCCATGCAGGTCCAAATGAGCCCCTTTCTCAAAAGTCTAACAGGAAAAGAAGAAAGAGAGAGAACCAGACCAGATGACGGAGCTTCACAGAAAGGCTGCGCTGCTCTCTGTTAACGATGAAATGAGTGGCATCGATAGACTGCACTTCAGAGTGGTTTCATTTTCACGGAAAAGTAGAGTGAGATACTTACAGGAGAATCCCACATGCTACACCCTACACGTGAATTTTCTCCGGTCCTCATTTTACCTTAGTACATTTGTTACAACTGAGGAACGGTACTGATACATTATTATTCACTAAAATTCACGGTTTACACTATGGTTTTCTCAGTATTGTACAATTCTTGGGGATTTGCTAAATGCATAACAGCGTGTATCTACTGTACAGTGCCCGGCAGAATAATCTCACTGCACTAAATCTCCCTGGACACCCCTCGCCTACCTCTCCCTCTTCCCAAACCAAAGGCCACTGGGGCCTCCTTACTGTCTCTTTAACCTTCCTCTGCTAGAATGTCTTGTTCTTGGAACCATACCTCTCATACTGCCTTCTTTCCCTTAGCAACATTTACTTAGTGCCTGTCCATTCCGTTTTGAAACTTGATAGCTCCTCTCTGCTCATCTTGAATTTGTCCAGAGATTTTATATAAGCTTTTAATTGACTTATGTGACTAGGAAGCCTAATCTGTACCAGATTATACTGTAAGAGTGCCTTTAGCTTTGCTGGAAACCCTGGAAGCACATTCCAACATGGTGATGCCACTTTGCATTTATTGCCACTAGCAAGGGAGGGGTGGTGGTTTCTCTGCTGTCTCTTCCTCACCAGCATTTGATGTTGGGGATGTTAGAGCAGAACCATTTTAATACATGTGTAGTGGTAGCTCCTTCTGGCTTTAATTAGCATTTCCCTAATGACATGATACTGAGCATCTTTTTAGAGCATCTTGTCACATGAGTATCTGTTATCTGGATATCAGCTATAATGAGGAATCTGTTCATATATTTTGCCCATGTTTTAATGAAGCTGTTTGTTTTCCTAGTGTTGAGTTTTGAGGGTTCTTTGTACATTTTGAATATGTGATTTTCTTGGATATACATTTTATAAATATTTTTCCCATATGATGGCTTTGTTTTCTCACTTTAACAATTTTCTCCTTTCTTTCTATTTCTTTTCCTTCCTTCCTTCCTTCCTTCCTTCCTTCCTTCCTTCCTTCCTTCCTTTCTTTCTTTCTTTTTTTTGTACTAGGAATCAAACGCACAACCTTGCACTTGCCAGGCAGGAGCTGTGTGACTGAGCTACATGCCCAGCTCCAAGAATTTTCAAATGTTGAAAATGATGTAATTCTGATTATAGTGTGAAGCAACTTTGTTACCATCCTTTTAATCACAATAGGTGTGGAGCTGGACTCTACTGTTCTGTGGATACTGCAGCCCTCATACGGGGACTGGCTATCTTTTTTTTTTTTTTTAAATAAAAGCACAAAAACATATTAACAAACAGACACAAATTAGCATAAGAAATAGTACAATCAAAACTGATCTACAGACAAGGTGACATGGACTCAACAGTGGTTGTTGCTTTACCCACTGATATCTTTGAAGTGTATATATATGAACCCAGATACAGACATGCAAACTTGGTCAGACAATTAATCCTCTCAACAACAGAAAAACACAAAAAACAAAAAACCAAAGACAAAAACAAACAAACAAAACAAATTAAAAAAACCCACCAATAGTTGCTGCTTTGCATATTGATATCTTTGAAGTGTGTGTTCAGGATAGCACATACAGACATACAAGATTGATCAAATAACCCGTCATCAATTATTCCTTAGCATTAAGTGATATAATACAATAGTAGAACCATGTTAGCCCTCCTGCATATATGCATATTCATATATACATACATACATTTCTGTCTCTTTCTTTTCTCCTTTCCCTCATCCCATCTGTTCTTTGTTTTTGAACAGATTTCCTTCATGTCTCTTAGTTTATATTCCCACCCTCGGGTTCTTACACCAGTGATACAATACGTTGCCTGCACATGTACCGCTGATTTATTTCACTTATGAGTATGGACTCCAGTTTTGACCACTTGCCTACAAAGTCCCCAAA